>QGMG01000068.1:0-64161 GCA_007825325.1 Lachnellula cervina | reverse complement strand
GGAAGGGTGGGTGTTGTGGGCAGAGGGGACATTGGAGGGGGTTGTTGTCATCTGGATTTGCGAGGTAGGGGATCCGTGTGGTGTTTGCCATTGTGGTGATGGTAGGGTAGGTTGGCTGGATGGAAGGTTTGGGAAGTTTGCCATGATGTTTTGAGGTGTTATATGTGAGTACAGTACGTAGAATGTCGTTCGTAATATTAATGGTGCTTGTTATTCATTGGCAGTGATTGTAAATACGAGTAAATCACTTTCTATCTAGTGGTTATGAGAATCATGATGAGTTCTTTTGCTCCTGAATCATGAGCCTGAGGTAGACGGACGCCAAACAGTGTTGAAATGATGAATAATAACACAGACTCATTCCCAGCAATTTCTTCTCTGACTCCAACCCCAGTTCTGCCCTTAAAGAAGCTCTCACCTCCTCCCACGCAGTAAGAATACTCAAGATCCACCAACAATAAAATGTCTACACCACCACGATCTCCATCTCGACTACAAGCTACACGCCGCCGCAGCTATCCTCCTTTCATACCCCCGTCACGTAACAAACAGGTAGTCCCATATGAACAAGACAGCCATCCTGTAATATACTCGGACTCTTGTATATCCAGAAACCCTGTAACCGCAAACTTCTCTGGTCCTTTCGGTAGATATAGTCATATTGTTGATCCTGTTGAAGGGAGGTATTGTAGGTCTCCTGAGCCGATTTCCAGGGAACGGGGAGGGAATTTGGATTTTAGTGCGGCTAAGGCAGGATTGAAGAGGTTGATGAGGATGGTTAAGCGGGAGGAAATGAGAAAAGGTAAAGCAGTTGAGGGGGGTGAAGTAGAACAATCAGATTCAAGAGAACAGTGACCGCAACATGGTGGATACTTTTATAGAAAATAGAAGGATTCGGTATCAAATTACTATTAGAGGGGTGTCTCTGCGCCCGCACTCCCTAGAACATCCTCAATCACATCTTCAGCCCCTATTCCATCAAGCAGTGCTGCTACAGCATCGACGTCGCTTCCCCACTGCATACTGCGCTCCTTCTCCGGCTGCACAATATGAATCCTATGCAGATATATCTTTCTTGCTGCTAGGGCAATCAGAGACGGTGTAGCGTAAGAGAGATTGTGTAGCGGTGCAAGACACTTGGAAAGTTTGTAGAAATTCCGAGTCGCTGCCGCTGATATGCCTCCTGCCACTGCACGATGAAGCCGTAGGAAGGCGATGATGTCCTGCTGGTATCCACTAAGCTCCACAGTGACAGTCGTGTGATCGCTCAGCTGGGATAGGTGCTCAATGTCCATTGCCGATATCCTTGGTAGCAAATAAGGCTCTTGGAAATCAATTGGACTCTTCTTCACCACGGAGGAGATAGAGTTCCCATCATCGTATTTCTCTTCCAAATTCGGGAACCTGTCCTCGGGATCGTGGAAATGCGAGATAAACATCTGGTCGTTGAGATGTTTTGTCAATCTCGGGCCCTCTCCACCTGCCAACAATGCAATGAACAGAAACCTCTTCGGCGCATTTTGAACAGAGGTCCTGGTGTATATCCGCTTAGTCCGCATAAGCTCCAGTGCTTGTATTTGAACCTGCTTCGGCGCCTCGTCGAGATTCTTTGCTATGATTACATTCGCAATCGATTTGTTGTCTGCGAAGTTCTCGGAGACAGGGGAACGGGCGGCGATGGTCTGGAATGTAGGAGCGTTGAGGAAGTATGAGTCTTGTCGGGTTCGTACGGGGGAAGTCGATCGAGCGGGGCTTCCTTCAGCAGACAGGATATCATATGCGAAGTCGTCGAGGGATGTATGCTCGGAGCAATCGATGACTGCATGGGAGAGGCCAAAGACCTTGGCAGCCACCTAGATTTGTTAGGAACGAACGAACGAATACAGAGACATATGAATCCATACCAGCTCTAACTCTAGAACCAAGTCATCGATAGAATCTGGCTCCGTATCAATGATACAGTGCTCTTGTGCCACGAGGCATATCAGAGTCGCAAGTTCCAGGTCACTCAAGTCATGGATCTTGTCGATGAGTTCGTCTGCCATGAGGCTTTTGCAAAAGTCAATCACCCATAATCAGACTCGTGGAATGAGACTAAGTCAGACTAGACTGCTAGGAAGCGTCTGTCTTACGAGGCTGAGAGATGAGGAGTACTTGGACGATTTAACATGTAGAGGTTGTTGGAATCAAGGAGGACTAGTGTAGAAGCTCTGACCAAACCTTAAAGTTGGACAGCATCAAACTGCCTAAGTACCTCCAACATGCATCTTTCCGTCACTCCAATACATCAACATTCAAGGAACCGGAATGCGGCAGTTCTTATAACAAAAGTATGGCGAACCCAACCGCAGAATGGGAGAAGGTTGGGGATAAGTTCTACCGCAAAATTCAGCTTTACACGGCAGTATTCGACCAGGATCTGGAGCTTGAGCATTACATCGTCACGGGATGTTCCTATGGAGGTGCTATTGGTACGTTATTGTTTAACTATTTCTTCATTCAGAGATATATATTTTGGCATTCCGCCCAACTGGCAGGAGTTAGGCTTTAGAAGGAAGTGTGAGCTAGCTCGCCGTGGCCAACTCTAATCGAGCATATCTCAAAGTTGTGCTTCTCGTTTTTGGTTCCTGAAACCATTTTCAATGGCTTATTATACAGAACAGAAAGCAAGTGCTTTCTGGTTGGTATCACTTCCCTAGACAGCAGAGAGTCGTTGGAGCTTCCTATCCATCACGTGACTGATATGTCTGGAAGTGCTCCGTTTTCCAGCTGTTTGACATATGAAGGAATTCCATACTAACGATAGTCCTATTTTCATAGCATTATACCGAGACGAGTCCAAGCTTCATTCGTTTCGAGGCACGCAAGCCTCCAAATCAAGTATCGACCTCTATAGTTGCGCCGGCAAACTGATCCGGCGTATCAACTGGGATAAAGGTTCGATCAAAGGACTTGGATGGTCAGAGGATGAGAAGCTCATAGTAGTAACCGCCGATGGTACGGTTAGATGCTACTATGACTTGCAAGGAGACTTCACACAATTCTCGCTTGGAAACGGTGCAGACGAATATGGCGTTGAATCTTGCCGGTATGTAAGCTTGTTCGGTTCTCAAACTTTGCTAACCAACTTAGATTTTATGGTCATGGTTTCGTTGCATTGCTCTCAAACAACCACTTAATATCCGTGTCGAGATACGAGGAGCCACGTCCGAAGCTATTAGCCACGCCTCCGGAGGGCAACGTCCATTCCTGGACACTCATTCCTCCAGCATACACGCTATCACGATCAGTAGAAGTGTTGTTGAGTATTGGTCAAACAATTTATGTGGTTGACGCTACTGAATCAGAAGATCGAATGCTAGACATTGGACCTTTCACCCACATCAGCGTTTCACCCAACGGAAAGTTCGTTGCCTTGTATACAGAGAGTGGAAGGGCATATGTCATTACGAGTGACTTTCAAAATAGACTGAGCGAGCATGACTCGAGATCGAAAATACCACCAAAAGATGTACAATGGTGTGGGAATGATGCGGTCGTCATTGCGTGGGAAGATGAAGTCCATGTCATTGGACCGAATGATGCGGCTGCGAAATATTTCTACGATGGTCGAGTTCACCTAATTGCGGATCATGATGGTGTCCGCCTCATAACAAATGATGTGTGCGAATTCTTGCAAAAGGTTCCGGAGGTGACTGATGAAGTGTTTCGATTTGGGACGGAGTCTCCAGCGTCAATTTTGCTCGATGCAGTGGAGCAGCTTGAGCAGCAGTCCCCAAAAGCCGATGATAACATTCAGCTAATACGGCCGAATCTAGTGGAAGCAGTCGACACATGTGTAAGTCTTGTGTCTATTACCTACCCTCTCTTCTGACAAGAAAACAGGTCAAAGCTGCTGGTCATGAATTCAGCATCCACTGGCAGAAACAGCTTCTAAAGGCAGCTTCTTTTGGCAAGTCAGTCCTTGATATCTATAACAGCGACGACTTTGTCGACATGTGCGAAACGCTTCGAGTTCTCAACGCAGTACGATTCTATGAAATTGGGATACCCCTATCCTACGAACAGTTCCTCCGTCTCACCCCCGAGAATCTTGTCAAACGACTGATAAATCGTCGCGAGTATCTTTTAGCACTCCGCATCTCAACATACCTCCGGCTCCCAACAGACCGCATCTACGTCCACTGGGCTTCCCAAAAAGTACGCGTAGGTTCCGAGGACGAAGACACAATATGTCGTCTGATCGTAGATAAACTTTCAGGCAAGCGCGGCATCTCATTTGAAGAGATCGCCCGAGCAGCCTACGACGAAGGACGAGGTCGTCTCGCCACCGAGCTCCTGAACCACGAGCCACGAGCAGGAAAGCAAGTACCTCTTCTTCTAAACATGGAAGAAGATGAGATCGCCCTCGACAAGGCAATCCAGAGCGGCGATTCCGACCTCATCCTTTTCGTCCTCCTCCAACTAAAAAAGAAACTACCTCTCGCATCCTTCTTCCGCGTAATAAACAGCCGTCCCACCGCCACAGCGCTCGTCGAGTCATCAGCCCAAACCGACGACGGCGAGCTGCTAAAAGATCTCTACTACCAAGACGACCGTCGCGTCGACGGCGCAAACGTCTTTGTTCGAGAAGCACTCAAGCAACCCGATTCCCGCGCCGCAATCGACAAGCTCGCGCTCGCCACAAAGCTCCTCTCGGATTCCAAAGACACCGCCTTCGAGCTAAAAGCCCTGCAAGAAGCCAGCGCCCTGCTCAAAATGCAAGAAGCGTTCGACAGGGACCTAACGGAAACCTTCACAGGCCTAAGCGTCAACGAGACGATGTTCAAGCTCATCAAGCTCGGGTATCAGAGCAGGGCCAAGAAAATCCAAAGCGAATTCAAAGTCCCCGAGAAGATAACGTGGTGGATCCGGTATGTCTTTCCCCCCTCCCCCCTCCTCCTCCCTCCGTAATCTAACTAACGAACCCTCCACAGCCTCCGCGCCCTAGTATCCAAACGCGACTGGGCCGAACTCGAATCCCTCTCATCAACCCGCAAATCGCCCATTGGCTGGGAGCCCTTCTTTAATCTGATCCTGGCCGCCGGCAACCCGAAGCTCGCGTCCGTATTTATACCGAAAGCGGCCGGGGGACTGGAGAGCGCTGTGTTGATCGAGATGTGGGAGAAGTGCGGGATGAGGGTTAAGGCTGCGGAGGAGGCGGTTAAAGCGAGGGATGTGGCGGCTGTGGATCGGTTGAGGGATGCTGCTGGGCAGGGGACTGTGGAGGGGAGGGAGATTGAGAGGTTGGGGGCGGGGTTGAAACGTTGAGAGAGGAGGAACGGGGAACGGGGTTGAGATTTTAAAGCCTGCGGCTGTAGTAATAAGACTGTTTCTTTAAATATGGCCTTGGAATAATTCTGTGAAGTTTGTCGTGAAGCCAAGAAACCAGTCCCGAGAGTTGGTTGGCTCATAGAGTGAAGGAAGACAAGAAGCAATAGCTTTTAAGTCTCCATATATTACGCTCTATCTAGCCACTCATCTCAACCGACTTCCTGACGTCCCGTCTCCTACCCAAGCATAAACAAAATCCCAAGCCCGTCATGCAAATGAACCAAAGCCGTATTCCTATCCCAATATGCGAGTTGATGCCCCCCAACGCCGGTCACGGAGCGCGTCTTCTTATCAAACTATTATGATCGCGGCCGCTACTTTACAATGAATGACCCACGCTAGGACAAACATTCGGTGTTGATAATAAGTACCCATGTTCACGCCACGCTAAAATGCAATATGTCAAATAAAATGTGGCTTTTTCTCCTTTCCAATGTCCTCACTATGATGCAGGCTGCGGTTGGGGCGCCGATCGGGGCGATGGCATATCTGCATCAGCGCCTAAGTTCATCGCTGTCAGACTAGCAAGTCTAGAGCCTGAAGATCGGCCTGCGCTCCCATCAAAGACAAAGGGCCCAGCATCATTTCTTGGTGTCATGGGTCCCTCGGTTCCAACTAATGCGTCGGACAAGGAGGAAGGTATGCCGTTGGGGCTCGGGGTCCGAGATCGACTCTGTCCTATTCGTGGGTTGGGCTGCTCAAGATGTGTTCCCCGTGGCCGACTAATGTCAACTGGAGGTACGGTAGAATTCGATATTTGATCGGGTTGTGAACCTGCGGAGCTTATAGGAGATGGTGGTTCTTCCACGTTTAAATAACCCAGATCCTCCCCTACTTGATTCGCTCCTTGACTGGAATCATCGCTCGCTTCGTCTACGCCGTCGCTATGATCGATATGATCTGGCTCCAAATCTTCTCCTTCTGTGTGTAGGAATGTGTTCATTGCCTCTGTCGGTTCCGTTTCGTGTTCTAGTTCTCCCGTAGGTTCGGGAGATTGTATAGGTCCATCCGTTGCGACTGGGGAGTCACCTACTGCTTGCACTTCCTCCCATTCAGCATTTTCGGCAATCGCAAAGGGGTCCTCAAGTTCCGCTTCCAGATCTGCCACACTTCGGCAATTCGGACATACGAAGTGAGGCCAGTGGGGTCCGTTTATTATTACTCGTATACATTTGTAGTGCCATGTGTGGGAGCAGGGTGCGACAAAAAGGGACTGACAGGGCTGGGAAACCGTTAGTTCGGCTGTGACTTGAGAGATGAGTGCAGACTTACGGCGATCGGCCCCAGGCAGATCGAGCAGTCCTGTGATGGTCCGCTTGTCGAAGGTTTGCCTTGATTGTTATTCAACTCTCGAAGTCGTTTATGGGATTGGACACTAGAAGATGGTTAATACTACTTCCGCGCCCACAAGGTATACCAAGGGGCTTACTTGAAGCTACTTGGGCCATTTTGCCAGCCTTTATTCAGCTCCACTCGTATTTTGACACATCTGAATATCTGCTCCTCCCCACCCTTGAAATCAATTCCCAGTTGCACAATATCACCATCGTTGATAGGAAATGGTGGCGATTCCGTGCCAGGTGAGCTCAGTCGGATATGGTTGAGAAAGGTGCCAGAAGAACTCTTCACATCTTTAATGAACCATCTTCCTTCCACGCACCAGAACTCGCAGTGGCGCCTGCTTACAACCTTCGACTTGAAACCAACTGGCGCAGCTGAAGGAATATTCGCTGGCTGTGTAGGCTGACTATCGCGCTCTGAATACCTCCCGACCTTTATAATTTCGCCGCCGCTTGGCAATAAACGGGCCATGGGAGGAAAAGCCAGCGAAGGCCTTGTCGCTCTCGGATCTTGGTGTGCGGTGAAGCGTATTGAGGGAAGCTGATATGACATGCCATGCGCAGAAGGCCTTCCGTTGACAGCTCCGTTTTGGCCATGACGTGCCTCCCCACCTCCGTCGACTTGAGGCATGTCTCCTGCTATTTCAGCTGTCGCCAACCTCGTTCGAGCCATGGAGGCGGTAAGATCTGAAGCGACGGCTGATGAGTTGTTGGTTGACAAAACTGCCGAGGATGATGGAGCTGTAGTTGTAGATGTTGACTGTGGTCCACTCTGCCCTTCCAGAGCTGGAAACCAGCCGCTCGTAAAGGAAGGGAATTCAGGGTCGCTGGTCCTCTCTGTTGGTAAGTCTGTCGGGGATCGTTGAGCAGTTGGGGATGTTTGTCGAATATTTCGGGTTGCAGCTGCAGAGGGTGAGGGAGAGGGATAACTGGTGGCTCGCGAGACGGCTGAGGGTCTTTGGTTTTGGTTCGGACTATTTCTCGAGCTACCGGGACTGTGACTATGGCTGTGACCTTGACTGTCGCGTGATAATATATGAGTCTGGGTATAACTTCGTAGGTAACTCAATCCGCGTAGTCGACTCGGTCGTGCTGGTGAATTTGGGGAAGCCAAAGACGAAGAGGCTGAGGCTGCAGCAGGATTCCATGGGGGGCTCGGTACTGAGTACATGATGCAGTGAAGTGGTGAAGCACAGTATAAGTCAAGTACCCCAAACACGAGTTATTTTCTGCCTTTCTCGTGTTCCTCGTGTTGCTCGCGTTTCTGCCCTTTTCAAACAAATATGGTACTGTACCGTACAGTACCTACGGTCCTCTCTCTACTCTTCACTGACTTTCCGAGGTCGAAGGCTTGGCTGAGGTCAGTCAGTCCGTCAGTAACTCAGTCGAACCGTCTCAGACTGACTCGCTCGATTTGTCGCCCGAGACAAGCAAGCAGACAGTAATGTACTCGGTCGAGGAGCAACACAAGGAAGAGGACGTTTGGCACTTGAGTTAGAAGCCTAACAGAGGTCGGAGTCTATGAGGAAATTTGAATTAAAAAGAATGAAGCCTTCCCCTTTCCTTTCTATGTCCAAGCAACGGCAACCCCCGTTCATATCTCATATCCAAACCCGGTCTGTCGGTGCTCAGATCACTTATCTAGGTACGGTACAGTAGCCTTGTGACGCAGAGGTCAGGATCTAGATTTCCGGTGGCACAACGCGATGAGGGGAAGGGATGGGATATCTAGGTAGGGTAGGGTAGGCTCTGGTAGGGTAGGAAGAGGGCTAGACTCTCAACTTTTGACACTTTTGGCAGCTAGCAGAAGACCAATGAATGGCAGTAATGGAAATGGCAGTGACAGCATTTGATTAGGCCGCAAGGAGTGCAGCAGTGGTCATCTACGTATAGTAAGTACCTAGGTATACTGGGCTGTATATGCTCAATAAGGAAGTTGTTGTTCTGCAGAAGCAGCTCCAAAAGTTATAGTTGCACAACCATAAGGCCAGGCCAGCTGCCAGGTACAAAGTACCACCGTACCGTACTGTACGAGCATGCATGCTTATGTAAATTAAGAATGGGTTGGTCACGTGCTGTCTTTGATAACAGAACTTCCTTCGGGGTTAACGTAGCGGCTACGACATCCGGCCGGCTTTTTCCAAAGACATTTTTGTAGCTGGATTTGAGCCCATGAACCCTTCAAACCAATCTCCAGATTCATCATGTTGAAGTGCTCCTCGTCGAGAGTGTTGACCCGCGCTGTCGCAAAGAGACCCTCTGTTCACGGCGTATTACCAGCACTTGGCTCTAGAAATTTAGCCACCGTTGTAACCGGGATACAAAAAGTATACCACCAAACCCTCCTACCTCCTATCGGATGCGCAGCTCTAATGCATTTGACCATAGGATCCCGCAGAGCTTGATCAGATATCCAGCCTTCCAAATGGCCTCCGAGTTGCTACCGAAGCCTTGCCAGGGCACTTCTCCGGGATTGGCGTATATATCGATGCCGGATCAAGATATGAGAACGAATACTTGAGGGGCGTGAGCCATATTATGGACAGACTGGCGTTCAAATCGACAAGCAAGAGGACAAGCGATGAGATGCTGGAGACTCTCGAATCGTTAGGTGGCAATATACAATGTGCTTCTTCCAGGGAGTCCCTGATGTACCAATCCGCAACCTTCAACTCAGAAGTTCCTACGACAGTTGCATTACTAGCAGAAACAATACGCGATCCTTTGATGACGGAAGAAGAGATTGCGCAACAAGTCGACACAGCTGCGTACGAGATAGGAGAGATTTGGTCGAAGCCAGAATTAATTCTACCAGAGCTTGTACATATGGCTGCATATAAGGACAACACACTCGGAAATCCACTATTATGTCCCAAAGAGAGGCTCTCGAAGATCAACAAAAGCACTATCGAGTCTTACAGAGCCGCATTTTACAGACCAGAAAGGATGGTTCTTGCATTCGCTGGCGTCCAGCACTCTGAGGCTCTTAGGTTGGCTGAACAGTATTTTGGAGACATGCCAAAGACAGAAGCTCCCCTTCTATCACAGATGGGATCAGAAACCTCACTAGGCTCAGAGTCGGGTTCAGGTAGCCAAAACCTAGTATCGCCTTCCTCGATACCTCCTCAACAGTCCTCGAATCTACTTTCCAAGATACCTTTCTTCAAGAATATGTCTACTTCAGCACCTAAAAACGCATCAGTACAGCCATACACTGATTTCTCCCCATCTTCCTCCGATATCTTACAACCATCACACTACACCGGCGGCTTTCTCACTCTCCCAGCTCTCCCACCACCAATAAACCCCTCCCAACCACCTCTCACACACATCCACCTAGCCTTCGAAGCCCTCCCCATCTCCTCAGACGACATATACGCCCTTGCGACCCTACAGACACTCCTCGGGGGCGGCGGTTCTTTCTCCGCCGGTGGGCCAGGAAAAGGGATGTATTCCCGTCTCTACACCAACGTCTTGAACCAACACGGCTGGGTAGAATCGTGTGTCGCCTTCAACCACTCCTATACAGATTCCGGACTTTTCGGCATATCGTCCAGTTGCTCACCTAGCAAGGTCATCAATATGCTCGATGTCATGTGTCGCGAACTACAAGCGCTAACTCTGGATCACGGATATTCTGCTCTGCAATCCGAAGAAGTCAGCAGAGCGAAGAACCAGTTACGGTCAAGTTTGTTGATGAATCTCGAGAGCAGAATGGTTGAGCTCGAGGATCTAGGCAGGCAGGTCCAGGTCCACGGCCGCAAAGTGGGCGTGAGGGAGATGTGCCGCAAGATTGAAGAATTGACTGTACAAGACCTCCGCCGCGTAGCAAGAATTGTCGTCGGTGGCATGGCGAACAATCCCGGGAATGGAAGCGGGGCGCCGACGGTGGTACTGCAGGAGGGTGATGAGGAGGGCGTCAGGAGGAAGACGCTTCAATGGGCGGATATCCAAGATCGGATTGTAAGATGGAAATTAGGACGGCGGTGAACGTAATTAGTACAAGGTGGGGAGCTTGGATATGTACGATCGATGTATAATACCCCGCGACGCGGGATCTGTAGAGTGTAGCATAGCACTTGCATTTGTCGGGATACAGTATATACATTCTCTGTTATCACAGCTGATATAGAGGGAGGTACTACAGTAGCTTAGTATTTTGCAGGCACTCCCAACAATTTCATCTCTTCCAAACACCCCCTCAAAATATGTTCTACAAAGTGCCTCATTTTATTTGTTTTATTTATCTATTTCTTTCTTGCTTTCCTCCGATTCCCATTCCCTATCTATCTTACCTTAACTCAAACCTCCCCTCCATCCACAATCTAATGCATATATTCAACCGTGCATCAAAATATCGTTCTATTCTATTTTTCCATCATATTATTCCGTCCATATCTCCTCCTTCCTTACACGCACTTTTGCTTCTCTGTCGTGAGTATACTTTTTGTATCTGTACACATTTGTCGATATGGTATGCAAATCATGGCTGTCTGTATCGGTGCCTAAAACACCTATAAGTTAGCGACTTGACTAAATAAAGGCGCAGAGACGAGGTAATGAGGCAAGAATTCTAGGGGGAGGGAGGGGGAGAGAATATCACGATTAACGTGTGAATGAATAGTGGCTAGATCGAATTTTAAACTTTGCAAGGTTGGAAAGAAGGATTAACAGCAAGCAGAAGTGGAAGCATGTAGCGAGGTGAGAGATGAAATGAGATTTAGTGCTGGGTGTTTTTGAGATTGTTTCTTTTGTATACCTTATCAGAAAAAAGGGGTGGGGTTTCGATGAACCAGGCCCACTCACCCCCCTTGTTTTTTCTCGAGGGGTTGTTTTTGGGTGATTTCTTTTTCCGTTAGCAATGTATTATTCTGTCGAGCGGCTACCCTTTTGCCTTGAAGCGTTCTTAAACACTTTGAAGATTTGGAATGTAGGGGCAGGGGAGCTCTTTCCTCGTGTCCGTTTTGATTACGCAAGGTAGAACAGGAGCATTTATGTCACGTCGTTTCTATGGGGCATGAATCATCGCTTTCATTTCTAGCTCTCGGTATATTTCCACCACGCTTTTGAGCCCAGATTTCCTTCGTCAAGCTCCAGCAACTCCTAATATATCTGAAATCGGTACTTTCTGCATATTTTGCCCTTCGTGCCATTGCTCCTCGACTACTCGTCCTTCCCCAATCCTATCCAAGATCAGGTCTGGACGGTTTCTCTAAAGCTATGCTCGGGTATCTGTTGCATAAATTGAAATCATATCTCCCTTCTGACAGTGCAATCAATATTTCATTTCTCCGTTAACCATTTCTCCTCAGCAGATTTGTTCTGTTATTTTCGTGTTAGTTTCTAGTCAAATAAATAGGGCTGATATATAAGTGAAATTCGAATCTTACAGCCCAGAAATTAATGCCCAAATTCCGAAAGTTGCAGAATTGGACGAATCGGTCAAACTCTGCGGTACTGCAGAACTCAGCGCGGAGTGTTCCGGCATCGGTGTTGGATATAAAGATCCTGGCCTTTGGTCTGTTGAAGCAAATCTTGAGGTAACGTGGAACCTTTAAAACCCATCGCGGATGGCTCTCAGCTTCACAATTAACTCCGTTGTAGGGGCTGAAGAGTCGTTCTCGAACATTAAACCGGTATATTTTCTCCGAGCCCCAGACATTACTATACCAGGCATCTGATGAACCATCAAAGGTGCTCTGGATAGCTTTGAGTCTGAATGAATCCTCCACTACCGGTGCAACATATGATGGTATTCCAGCCTCTGCCACATTCTCGACTTTCAATCGTTTGCCAGCGTGCTGTTCTTCACTAATGTCTATTTTCTCAACTGCTGATACTGCATTGGTGCTGGAACTTTGGCGTCTATCGTCCTGAGCGGGCAGAGCAATTCCCTCAAATGCCAACAAAACATCGTTCCGAAGCTGGCCATCCTCAGTATCTCTCTTGCGCTTCAGTTCCATCTCGTTCCGTTCTCGAGCGTTTACCACAACTTTGATTCGGCTCTCAACACCAGTAGCGCAATTGGCGTAGCTAGCTGTAAATTCCTGCTCGATATTGCGCTCTTTCTGGGTATTAGAGCGTTTCAATGCAGAAGCCTCGACTGCTTGTCGTTTCTGAAGGTCCGCCAATTCCTGGGCATGTTGAACTCCGAGTGTGTTAAAAGAGAACACCGATTCTGATTTATGCTGTGCCAGACGATTCGTTCTCTCTCTTTCCCAAGGACTCGTCGCGTTCTTTTTCGCCAACTCCAACTCCTCGTCCTCTTTCTTTTGAGCCTTGGCGAGCTGGACATCTTCTTCCGCTCGAGTAGCTGAAATGGTCTGTCTCTTCTTTAGAAGACCGTCAAGGGCGGAGCTCCCGCTAAGGTCCGAGTTGGGCGCCATTGCGTAATCGTCTCACGTTGAGTGGCGAATTGAAGCTGAGCGAGATGTTGTAGGTGCCCTTGAATACAAAGTGACGAGATGATAGTTGTGAGTTTGAAGTAGAGTGTCGCCGCCGGCCAAAAGAGGTTGGCAAAGCGCAGAAGTGAATTAGGTGAGGAGGTCGTACGTCGTGTGCAGAATTGTGTTTGAAGTAGAATGTCTCTCGGGTGTGGTTTTGAAGGTGAGATCCCGTATGAAAGCTGAGAGCATAATCTGAAGTGCGGGCGGCAAATATCTGTGTGACGAGATGATCAAGGGTAACTGAGAAAGCAAATCGTGTTTACTTGACCCTTAAAGGCGATGTGCCATTGACGGAGTAAAACGAGGAGGAAGTTGTAGCTCAGAAAGAAGTTGGTGAATTGGAGGAAGTAGAAGTGGGAAGAAGCAACCGAGAAAGAAATCTAGTGAATTGGTCGCCGGCAAGTGTGCGAGAACGGAGGGCACAGAAGTAAAAGAAACCAAGCACACTTTGGATTGAGTACAGGGTGTCTCTTTAATGATAAACCTAGTAAAGAAATGAGGTCGCAGAATGGTATACAGCGAATGTGGTTTTTGTAGAAGAACAAGCTTGACACTGAAACAAAGACCTCACAGATGGTCCAAATCAAACGTGCAGGTTTACTCTTTACAATATTAATCTGCTTATAATGCACTTTTATATCCTACTCTGGGTGGCCAACTGATACACATCGGATTGAAAACTTGACCTGCTCAAGAACCATTTACTCATTTCCCTTCCCTTCCCTTCACATCCCACTCACAAACTCCCATCCAGATAATGTCTTGCAAATTACACATGTTCATCCTTTATACTACCATTCCTTCTGCAGTATTCCCTCCTGTTTCCATTAGGTTAGCAATGAAAATCCCGAGCAATATATAGAGGTAGCAAAGATCAAATGGCTTACCACTTCGTCACAGCGTGTCCAACACCCCTCGTAACACCCCGCGAAAAGAAGGAAGAAATCATCAAACTCTTCTGAATCTCTGAACTCGAGTTTCAAAGAAACAGACCCGGTGCTACGGCATGGATAGACCACTATTCGTGCGATTGCGCGGTCGTATCTGACCTTTGAACCAACCGCATTTAGCACCCATTCTGGCTGACGAGTAGCCATGCAGAATTCTCCCACAAAGACCTCAAAGGTTTTATTGTTGGCGTTTGCCCTGAGGGTTCTTGTCGGCTCGCCTGTGGATGCACGCCAAACAACCCTGGGAGCTTCTTTGCTGATATTGCCGCTGATATACCTCAGTTCGAAGCTTGTCTTAATTGCTGATCTAGCATGTCCAATCTTAGAGTAGAGCGGTAGCCTCGAAAGTACGTTTTCTGGGGTGGGTGCCGGGCGTGGCTTGAGTATTGGAGACTGCGGTGGGGATGGAATATTCTTCTGGGTGCTCGCGGAAGGCGTTGTACATGTTGGAAGTCGTTCAGGCTGGAGTTGATTGCTTGACTTAAGTCGCTTGGACCTTCGAAGGTCACTCTGGGCCGTTTCATCAAAAGTTGGTCTAGCCGTTGTTGAGGAAGAGGAGTTTTTGATGGAAATTGTGCGCTTGTTATTGGGAATCGATTGGTTGGGTTTGGGATTTGATGGCGTAGCTTGGACAGGTTGACGAGCCTCTTCATCAAGCATCTTAAGAAGCTCATCCTTAAGCATGCTATCCTCCCGCACTCTATTCTCCCGGACTTCCTCTTCCTCACGCTGTCTCGCACCCGACTGCTCCCTGGCTTCAGCATCTTGTTGGCGAAGCACCTCACCCAACAAAGTATCAGCGACTTGTCGTCTCTCTAAGAGCTTCTTGTCCTTTTCTCGCTCTTGAGTCATAACTTCCCCCGCCTGTCGGGCTAGGAAATTGGCCAGCTCGAACCTATGACGAGCCTTGAGTTGCTCGACGAGGGCTGTCTGGTCCGATAACTCTTTTTTCAGGGCAGATGCTTGGGTAGCTTTCAGAGTAACAATCTTCAGGGCATGTGACTGTTCCAATTCGTTACCGCTTCGCTCCAGCCTCTCAATTCTCGCATTATCCTCCCTCTCTCTCTTCAACGCAGTCTCCCTTCGTTGTTGGATCAATTGATCCAGTGGGCTCGAGCCATTAGTAGGGGAAATAGGATCAGATGACATCCTGTCAATATGCTGAAGTTCATCAGCGGTAGTAAGGCAAGGGTGGTGGATCTGAACGTTGGAAATTGATTTTTAAGTAGGTGTAGAAGGGAAAGGGACGTTCAAAGGTCGAAATAGATATTGGTTGATAAGTATACAATTCACCGGAAGATAAGAGCTAAAGCTTTTAGCTCTCACCCTTAAACTCAAGCCAACGACAAAGATAAATTCACCTGAATGAAGCTGCTTCTAAAGGAATAGTAATAGCCACTTTCTCAACTCTCTAGTGGCACCTTCCCACCGGCCAGTCAAACCATCCATTAACTCATCTTTTGTAATACCAAAATCCCCATCTAAAACAACTACAGTGCATTATTTGTCTCCAGAAGTCCCCATCATCGATATCCTACCGCTCGAATTTCGAAACACTCTTCAAATTTGATGGGCTCCACATCAAAGGTCGAGCTTGAGTTTCGCGTACAGATACACTGCACACGAGTACTTAGTAATAGGGGCCCTCCATCGTCCAACGACGAAGTAAACTAGAAATTTGATACTTAGAGTATAGTTTTTTGCTTGCACTGGCAACGGAATAGAGCATACGATCTCGAACAACATGCAATAGACCCATTCATGTCTGCCATTGGACGCGGAAGAGTACTTTTGCTATCCCGCATTAAAATTTGAAGAGTAATATTTCATTCGGCTGGCGATGGAGAAGAAACCAAAATGTCTCTCGACTACAACTTTGAGCCGCAATGTACTGTTTGCTTATAGTTTACTAGCTAGTGACGACACGGAGAAGACCTCACTTCAACCGTCTCGCTTAAAAAGGGGCTCACCAGTGGGCTCGTCCTCGTCTCACATAGACGTATACAGGCAAAAAGCGTATCAATAGCAACAAGCAAATAACTACAAGCAAGCAGGTAAATAGCATTTTGTAGGAGTATGATAACAATAGCGGTGCAATTCGCCCATTTGCTATAATTGCGAGAAATCACCACCAACATCATCAAGCCTAGACGTCAACAGACAAACAAATTATCATACCAATCATTAACCCAACCCTCCCCAGCTTCCAAAACAATTAATTTACAAGTCAATAAATGATACCTATAAACAACATGTAATAGACCAGTAAAAGTTCTCAAAAAGGAATCCAGTCACATGAGAGGGGACCACAGAAATTAACAAATGCATGCATCTATCCATCCATCGGTCACAGTAACGAAAAAAGGCCGCAAAGTGCGATGTGCAACAAATTTTCAAATAGGCAGCCGGCAGCCGGGTCACATGAGGCTGGTAGGTACCCAGAAAACATAGAGCCGCATATTTTTGCTTTTTTTGATAGGCGTTGGGAAGAATGGGAAACAAGGCAGGGAGGGACGTAAGGAAGGAACAACGCATTTATTCTCACTTTTTAAAAATACAAAATTAGTAAAGGGAACCTGGCTCCTAGAGTCTTTCCCTTGCGTCATCTGCACCTGCCGAGGAAATTTCATCGTACTACACTATCATTCAGCTAAGCCAGCCATAAAAATGTTGGGATCCGTCGTCTTTACGGCTTCGAAGGCATCAGCTGAGATGTGACACTTACGTTGTGCCAAATGGAAGTCGGAAGATACAGGCAGCCAGCTAGGTCCTCACAATCATATCCAAATATTAAATCACAACCAAACGCTAGAATATCCAGAGCCTTCAAAAGCACAGCCGTGGTTTTTCGTTAGATAGATACGTACATACTCATAAACAATACAGGTCCGCAATATTGTGGAATCGTCATGACTTTCTTCCAATATGAGTCCTCTCCTTGAACGCCAAGGGATTAACAAGCACAATCATGAGTGATTTCCCTGAACGACCCATGCCCTTTTACTCCATGCTAGAAGACCCATGCAAATGCAATACCAACGAAAAAGAAGCCCCTAATCCCGCTATGACTTGGCAAATACGCATGCCGAGGGAAAACATTAGCCATCCCAATAAATGGATATTGTCAGAGGAACACGCCAATCCATTTGTCCTTGGATTTCACATCAGATTCGCAATCGTCTACCGCACATAGGAGCAACTTCGAGGGCTTGCTCTTGTTGTTGCTAGGTTTTGTAATCTCATCGAAAGAGACACCCGAGGCCTTATTGCGAGGGTCTCGGTTTTGGAAGCATCTATTGCAATATACCTAGAAGATTGTTAGCTAGCCTTTCGCATTCCTCTGAAAGTTAACCTACGTGACCACACTCCTTTACTACCCAGAATGGATGCTCCTCCCTCTCCTTCTTGGTTGGAGACTTGCCATTCTTCTTTGCCACAGGCTCCTCAACCTCTTTGTTATGTACTAGTTCATCCATACAGCTGGGACAGATAATGTCCATATCTTCCTTAGGCGACCTAGTAAAGTCTTTCCTAGCAGGCTTGGGAGGAACATGATCCGGTTTCCGCTCTGCAAATGCAGGATGTCGATAGTCCAGACGAGGCATAGCTTGCGCTGCTCCCATTGCATTCATCATATGTATTTGGCCTAAAAAGTCGTCTGCTGGATGAAAGTGGAATGCTTCGTGGTGGTGAGCCGGTCTCGCTCCTGGCTGTCGTGCAGGCATAGCATATCCCAATGCAGCGCCCACAACATTAGCCCCGGCACTTGCTGCCGCATTTATTCTTCCAAAGACCCTGTGAATTGCTGGTTGTGCAGGTGCTTCTCGAGGCACAAATAGAGGAGGTGAATCGGGGAGTGGTAGATGAAATTGAGGAGGTGCTCGAGCAGGTCGGGCAGCTTGGGGATGGGGCAGTTCTCGCCCCCCTGTGATTATGATGTCGGGCTCACCATTGTCGTCCGTGAGGTCGATAAACTCCATTAGACCGGACGCATCGCTTCTTCCAAGTTGTGGTGGCCTTTGTGAACGGCTTCGCTCGCGGTGATGAGAATGTGGCCGGAACAGCAAAGGTTCTTCGGAGTCGTCTGTCAGATCGATTATGGTTTGGGAGGCTCGATGCTCAAGGCGTGGCCGTTGTGCTTGAGATACATCCGCCATTTCTTGAGATGCTGTGCGTGAAGGTTGGAAGGACTGGTTGTGAGGATGTGATGTTCGCCGTCTCTCAAATAACGAAGGTGGGAGGCTGAGATTATCGTTAGGAGCCGCAGGGGCGAATCCGAAGGTCGGAGTATCTCGAAACAAAATCGGTGATGGAGAAAGAGCTGACTGCTGGGACATCTCCACAAAAGATCTCTGCGTCAGTGACTCGTATTAGTTTTGCACGTTCTAAAATTTCTTCTCTGCCAGCTACGGCCGGGTTATGGAGCGCTTCTTACCTTGTGGCGCTGGGGTTCTGCCCATCCGTCCATCACCACATTCGCGTGCTGTACTCCGCAGTGCCTCGCCTCTCTGATTCTCGTCTAGGGTTGATGTATGACCTGGAGATGGCGATGGATGGGCGTTAGGAGCTGTGTGTGAATTGGTTGTGCTGGCACAATGACTGGTGGCGGGAGCGAGAGTGTGTGGTGTGGTGTGTTGTTTTTTGTTGTGGGAGGTAGTAGAGGTGGAGGTGATCGTGGACGTGGGATCACTGATTAGAATTTAGCGGCCCAGGATCTGGTGGATGCGATGCGTTGCCTTCCTTTACAATACGAGTTAAGTCCGACGAACGTGCCTGCGGACCTCTGCTCTGGCTTGATAAATCCCGGGAATCAATGACTAATTGTCTAATTGTTTACAAAGAAGAAGAGAAGTCAAAGCAAAGAGCAAAGAGTCCTTTTATTGTCAGAGCGTGAAATCCGAACCATTGAATCCCTGAAAACCCGTGATCAAGAATAGAGCAAGCGCCTAATAAATGCCTAATAAGCGCCAGAGCCAGCCTGCTCCTTTGCTCGCGCCTTAACGATTTTCCGTTCTTTGAAATAGGCAAACTTCGTATTTTGTATTTCTACCTTGGCTGGTAAACACACTTGACAACTAGGTTATATATGCCATGAACTAAATAGTCTGATAGTATGACTATTATGCTATATTCTCAAAGGGTCTATTTTCTTCTGTAGCGGAAAATACTGAAGTTGGGGTGTTTCCCCCCCTAGGGCATTCTTCCTTCGAGACCAAAGCCATCAGTCTAATAAAGCGAATATTTCACGTTGCATGTAGATAGTGGCGGAAACTTTTATGATTCTGGATATCTTACAAACGAATAAAGCAGACCTTTTATCTTCATCCAAGAACAGTGACAACTCCATCCTTTCCGTTGACCGTAACCAGCGTCTTTGCCTCAGGGCCCCATGCTACAGCAGTAGCAGGTACAGCAAGACTAATTACATTGTCCCATTTCTTACTAGATTTCGTATATTGCGAGATCGTAAAGCCTCCTGGACCGGAGGCGGCGAGGAATTGCGCTGTGTCAGAGTCAGCCTGATGTCCCAAAATCCCTGAGATATTGCAAAAAGGGTTAAGAAGCAGGGCTTACCACTATAATCCCATCTCAGGCTGTCAACCTGTCCACCAATCTCCAATACCTTAGCTTCGGCGGCCTTGCCTTCTTTTCGCAAGTCGAAGATAACAACGTTGGGGGATCCACGAGCGACAGCAGCGAACCAGATGCCGTTCTCGGAAAATGCGAGGTCTTGCACGGGGCCGCCAAGGTCGAAATTCGCAGCGTTCTCGCCAGTATTGACGTGGAAGAGCTTAATCTGGCCGTCAGCGCCTCCAGCAGCGAACAAGTGGCCGTCGGGGTGAAACGCTGCAGTGGTGAGTTCTATTCCGTTGTTAGTATTTGAGGATGCTTCTAGACAACATCATAAGCATACCTGAATCAGTGTAGATTTGAGTAACAGCCTTTCCGGCCTCTAGATCATAGAGCACAAAACTCTTGTCAACACCAACAGATGCAAGAATACCACCACCTGGATGTAAGGCCAAACCGTTGGCACTGCCGGCGTGTGATGTGAAAGTTGCCTCGCCGTCTCCAAATACCTTCACAGTTCCCGAAGAAGTGGAAACCACGGGTTGGCTTCCGTACCAAACAGCATCTGTAATGGCAGCGCCGGCCTCGAAAGTTTGTTGAACCTTGTTGCCAGAAATCGAGTAGACGCTAGCAATACCATCAGAACCACCACTGAGGACTAGCTCTCCAGCCTCATCAACTGCAATAGAGGATGCACCCGGGTATAGAGGCTTGGAGGCATTTGTAATGTTAAATTTTTCTATCGCCTCTGTGTCGGCCCAGCCTTGTGGGACCGGGCGCTTCCGACGACTCTTCGAAAGTCTACAAAGGGTCAGTATTATATTCCGGGTATTTTAGGGGGGAGCCGCCCGTACTTCTCTTGAGTCGCGTCAACCTTGGCCGCGAGCTCTTCTGGGAGACCTTGACTATCGATTTGCATAGCATCCCCATTGCTCGCCCCGACACCGACTGTGACCTTTGACAGCGCATCTCTCGCCTCGTCGCGTTCCCTTGTCAGCTTCGCAATTACTCGAACAGCTGCATCCTGCTGGTATAACGCCGTAGTCAATTCCTGCCGGGTCTGATTGAGTTGTTGTCTTAACTTGAATGACTCGAGTGCTAAGGCGTCCCATTCGTTTTGGAAAGTCGTGAGGAGAGAGGGAATCGAGGTGAGGGTTGGGGGCCGAGGAGTAACTATTCTGGCGGATTTGAGGTCGATGAGATCTGTAACTTCGAGCTCTTCTCCGCTCACTGGATCCTTATGATTCTCTGATATGTATTGCTCAATCAAACTCTTCTCGTAGACATTGCCTGGGTCTTGTCAGTCCGCGTTCTACTCTAAGAGGGCTGGATATCTTACCTGACTTTGATGATGCCACAGGATGCTGTGGAGCCTCTCCAGAAACTGCCAAACGTTAGTCACGTAGGAACAAAGAGATGAGATCGCGCAGAAGGGCTTACTTGAGCATAACATCTTGAATCGCGTCTGAGTTGCGAGTTCTGAACTCCGGCGCAACAATAGGACCAATATGCAACTTTTTTGAGGTCTTCCAAGCTTGGGTCCACTTCTTCAGGTTAGTCCAATAAGAGACTAGCGTGTTTGTTCTCCAAATGGGTGGGGACCTTTCAAAGCCTCACCTTTTACTTGTACAACCACCAACTTCCAAACTTCTTAACAACTTCAAAGTCCTGTAAATTTTCTTCCATTCGGCCCTCAAGCCATGTCAAGCTTTCAAGTTCCCCCAATTTCTGGGGTCCCAGCTCTATCTACCATCGAACGAGCAGCTGTTCTTGATGCACTTTTTGAGCCATGTACAGCCCTGCACACCTTATCTCTTGATCTCCTTCACACCGAAACGTTCGAATCTTACAATGATCTCATTGCAAGTGTTGGCGTCCAGTTGACTGATCTGTCTGAGAGCTCATCAACAAGTGATACGGAATGGCTCGATAAGATTCTTGGTGCTCACCCAAGGCTTGGTGAGAAGAAAGTCGAGAGCGCCCAGTCTCAAGCAGAGCAGGCTCAATTGAATACTGGTGGCGCAGAAGAGGCAACGAAATTGCGGAGTCTGAATGAGGAATACGAGAGGAAGTTTCCTGGTCTCAAATATGTGTATGGAAGTCCTGCAAAGCTGTCAGGTTTTTGAGCTGATTGCATTTTAGTGTTTTCGTCAATGGGAGATCTCGTCCTGTCATTATGGAGAATATGCAAGAGAGGATAGCAAGGGGAGATGTTAGACTTGAACGAGCAGAGGCTATCAAGGTGAGAGCTCAGCTATGACTGATGAGCTCATTACTAATTCATATTGCAAGGCAATGTGTGATATTGCAGCCGACCGCGCTATCAAACTTCAACAACCATAAATATGCACCCAATCTTTTTTTCCAAGCCATCATTCATATTGCATGCCCAATCCTTGACCCTTGAATGATACAATAATTTTGCGAACGCCGACCAGACCATTATTACTTATGAATTAGCTCTTTACCTCCACAAAATAACCCTCCTGCAGTTTCTCTTCTCTTAGCATTCCCGCGATAGTTTCTTCTGGTGGCTGAGGCGGAGAATCTGGCAAGGCCTGAGTTTCGATACCATCTATCGCGTCAAGATAGTCATAATCGTCTCCATCGCTCGTGATAGGATTCATGATGTTGAAGTCGGAATAGATACCCGACACTCGATCGGTTCCATCTTCATGGAAGTCTTCATCGGCATTGACATTGTCCTCCAGGTCAAAAGCATCGTAGTTTGAGAGGCCAAGAGGAGACGGCGGTAAGGGCAATTCATGCGTCCTAGGTTTCTGGAGCACTATTTCTCGCATCGACAGCCTGATCCGTCCTCTCTCATGCTCAAGGCGTATAAAGTCCTTGGCCTCGTCTATCCGCATCCGAACCCGGTTCATGATAGCTGCTTTCCTCAATTCGCTCCTCCCCAAAGCTTTGTTTTGTGCACCTAACACCACAACCTTGGATCCACTACGGTTGACAATGTTCGTAGCTGGCTGTGAATATGGCCGGCTAAGGCGAGAAGTGATGAGATGTAGTCGGAGCCGTCTCTTCTTCCGACCTTCATTTCCATCTCCATCAACATCAGACAGCGCTCGTCGACGCTTGAACGGCCGATTGCAAGGGATCGAGATTGCTTTTGGGCGCTCGAAGCAGAATTTGGTTGAAGGGCGAGCAGAGAAGGTAAAGCGAAAATATTCCTTGCTGTCATAGTCGTCGTCACAAGAGATGCGTACCATAATCACCTATGCCGGGTGATGGGTTGTAGTATTGTGTTTTATACGCTCCTTGGCTAGATTGGGGTCTTCATGTCCTCCACAAAGAAGAGCACTTGGAGACACTCGCTCATTTGGGAGATGGGGTTGGTGATAATGGCAGCTCTGGCAATGCAATACTCGTAAGACGGTGAGAAGAAGAGGAGGAGGAGAGGAGTACAGATTAGGTCAGAGAGAAGTCGGTCGTGCCCGGAGTGTAGCGTTGTTTTGTCCAGAAGCCAGCGTTCTGCTCATCTCACCCGCAGTTTCCCACTAAAGTTAAGCATCCATTTGCGGGGAAGCAGGTCCATGCATGGGGGCCCTGCACCCTGCCAAATGCGACTTTCAGGCAGGCGACGATCCAATCCACTGTACTGGATCTCCAAGACCCTGACGGTCACGAGCGCGACTAAAGAGTTGCCTTGATTGGCCTAGCCCACCCTCGCTTCTGTTAATCCTAGTACTTGTGGCGTCGCAAACCTGGTCAGGAGCGTCTCTGCACACGTTCCTTGCCCTTGGGCCTTGGGACGTTTTCGCTGGACCGGTTTTGCTTTTTCGTGCAGAAAATCTTACCTTTGTTTCCATTGAGGCTGACTGGTTTCCTAGCGGAGTTGCTTGGAGGCACACGACGCTTTTGATCAGCCTTCCTAACGTGCATAATAACTGCAATGTTTGCTTGAAAATTCGATCCGGGGATAAAACTTTCTAGGGGACCATCGAACCTTTATTAGTCTTTTCCTGCATATTTTTCTTGAATCCTTGCAGATCCTTTGTACATAAGGCTGCGGAACAGTCCGTTGCAGGAATCAGTTTTCCTTTTTTTCAATTCTACGCGAGCTCGGCGACTCCAGAATTTGAAATCAGGGAGATACCCTGTGGAAGTCCAAAGGCAATATTTCACCGTTATTGCGTTGCGAGATTCAGGGGTGGCGGGCGAGCCTCTAGGAATCTAGTGAATAATAACTCCATGGGGGTTTTTTTTTGGAAGCCCTGGAGGCTTGTGGAGAACTGCTGAAGAGTTTCTACCGAAGGAGTGGTGCTCGGGTCTCCAAAAGCAAAGTTGAAGTTATGTGGCGTCTGATTAATGGCCACGGCCTAGTACATCAACTGGCTGAGACATAATCCGTACGCGCCTTCGTCATGTGAACAGACAGAATTTGCTGCTCTTTTCCCCTAGGTACGGATGAGAGCGAGTAATTTTCCTTTACGTATATTTCTCGCATACAGTACCCTCTCTTCTGCTGCGTGTACAGATTTGAAGTTTCTCAAATGTGCGAGAAATCCCCAAAGCTTCATTGCCATATTAGCTAATTGTCTTATACACCGTCTGCAATAAAGTTGCAGTGCCGATCAGGGTCGCCAAATGCGGTGTGGTGACATTGAACGTTTTTATATAAGCTGTAGCATTCACCCGTACCCCAGTCTCTCAAACAACGAGAAAGAAACCTAAGTTGGGTGTTTGGTTCCAAAGGAAGGGAAACATTGCTGCGAAAGCAGGGCCTCTGAAGCCGCGAATCGCACCTTACTTGCGCTTTGGGAAGGGAGGATGTCTAATAGAGGTACCGGTACTCGGATATGAGAGGTTTACGATCTCTCATGGATGCTAGGGTTGGATATAGTTAAGCTTTCGATGCTCATACAGGTTACAAGGATGACCGAATCGGTGCAGTACAATGCTTTTGTTATTGCGGTAATTTGTTTAGTTGGCTTTCGAACGTCCCCTAAAGCATCACAATTATTACCCAAGCAGGAGCAGGTCAGCGAATCTCGTTTCAAAAGGTCTTACTTGACTCGATAACTACCTTTGGTATGCAGTCTTTGAGATCGAACTGTCTTGAAGTTTTCTTGAATTCGCTTTTGTGATTTTGATCTAGACACTAATAGTCTTAAACACACTAAACGCCTCCCCCGTGCCTACCAATGCCCCAGGAATCTGCGGATGCCAATGCAACTCTTTGACCTTCTCCATATAATGCACAAATAACAACTGCGGCGGCACCTCTGCTACGCCCCCTGTATCTTTACTCTCCTCATCATCCAACTCAACCGCTAGATCCCACAGCGTAAGGGTGTCGTCTCCGGCTGCCACTGCTACAATACTGTCATCTGTAGGATGCCATTCCACAGACGTGATTTGCTCCTTGTGGAAGTTGAAGCTTGCTACTGGAGTAGGTTTTGATGGAGAAGATGATGAAGTATTGGGCTTCCATTGCCTTAAGTCCCATACAGCCCACTGTCCATTATCGGCGCCGGAAGCAAGGAGATGTGTCGTTTGGTGCGACCAGGACATAACGTTCACATCCGTGTCACTGACCTGAACGCTGAGTGCTGCGGTCCTACTTTTACTCCGCACGTCCCAGACTTTGATGGTGCCGTCGCTGGATGCTGATGCAAAGACGTTCTTTTCAGATGGACTCCATTGCAGCTCTTCTACCGAGCCGGTGTGGCCTGTGAAGGGCCGAGAGTCTGTGGTCCAGCCTTCGCCGGCTGTTCGCGTAGTTACGTATATGCTGCCGTTATTGTCGCCGGTTACGAGCTTGCCGGTTGAGATTAGGGGGGACCAGTCGACGGCGTAGCCTTCTGTCTTGTGCATGCGGAGGGTGGATAGAGGTTTGTTTTGTTGCGGGGTGATGACTGTGCCAGGGGTATCGAAGGAGGCGAGGTGAGGGGTAACGTCGTGGATGAGAACTTGGCCTGCTTCCGTCATTGAAGCTGTTAGAGTTGTAGGCGGCCGTGACGAGTCTGAGGCTGGAGATTGGTGTGCTCGGATCCGATTCGTAGCAGACGTGAAAGGTATAGACGTTGATTCCAGAATTGGGTCTGCGTCCTCGTCCTCGTCGTCTGATGAATCTTCGTCGTCTTGCTCCCTCTCCATCCTGCTTAATCCGCTGAACTTCATAACCATCAACGAGTTCTCCTTTTCCCTCTTGTGCTCCGCCTGTGTTCCTGCAACCGCATACATCGTAGCGGGGTAAGACTTCCTGTTATCTCCCAAGCTATCTTTGACGATATCGAACGACAGACACGGCCAAGGCGTACTCAGCGCATGTAGCATCTCGTACGCCGAAAGATCTGGGGAAAGTGTCTCTCCAGGCCCGAGTTTATTCCTGCCAACAATAAACGTCTGTTGGTCTACATCCATAGCATCTGTAAAACAGTTAGTAAATATACCTCATATTAAACAAATACACCAACATACCAGCTTTCTCCTCAGCCTCCCTCTCAGCATCCGGCCGTCCATCCACGCCCGCCTCCAAAATCTCGTCCTCACTCTCATATTCGTCCTCGAATTCATCCTCAAACTCCCCCACCTCGTCCTCCAAATCGCGTTTCTCAGGACGTTCTCCACCTTTCAAAGACACACCACCATTTTCAAAATCTTCTGCCGCGCGTTTAGACATATTTGCCCTTTCTCTCGCAGTCCGTACTTGTGTAGATAGTTGGTGGGGTAATTCCTGTTTTGCGCGCGCACTTGAAATAATTTTTTCTTATCGCTCGTCGCAAACCACAATCGCAGGAGAAAAAGTGGAGCTATGTTTTTCCGTCCCGAACAACCTTATTTTCAAGCTTCAGAGACAACGACAAGTTTTGAGAGGAAAGACTTGTTTGTATGTAGCGCCAGGATGTTATATGAGCTCATTGCAGTCGTAAGTTGCCTTTCTGCTCCAAATTGACTCTTACATATGTGCTAATTACAGAACTAGGTCCGACCGGGCAACCTCGCTGAGGTAAAAGAGTATGCCTTCTCCTTTCCACCACCAACATAACATAACATCTTCTTGCTACCAATCAACAACAGCAACAACAGATCTCTAACAAGCGCACAGAATTGCACGCACAGCCGGCTCACTCATCCTCCGCAGCGGTGGCACGATCCGGGGTCTTAACAACTGGGGTGTCTTCAACCTTCCCAAGAAAACCCGCAAGCATCAAGCGCAATATACAAACGGACACTACTTTGTCATGCGCTACGATGCCTCCTCCAAGATTCAGGATGATGTACGGACGACGTTGGGATTGGATCCGCGGATGATCAAGTTTAGCAGTGTCAAGATGGGGGATGGGACGTTGGAGAGCTTGAGTCGGATTTCGGGCAATGTGGATTGGAAGAACAGGGAGGAGTTCTGATAGAAACAAATGAGCGAAGGGTCTTTGATGGAGGCAGATTTGAGGAAGTAGAAAGTAGTGTGGGAGTCTGTATCATATGGGCAGAGCATTGCATGGCGAAATGGATATAATGGGATCGAGTGTCATGTAAGATATTACAATATCCCACTTCAAAACAGTAATTTGGGCCACCAAGACAGATATTGTTCTAAATTGTAGGTTGTTAGAATGGGTTCACTGGAAGGATTATTTGTGCGTGTCCATGAGCTTTCCCTCTGCATGCCGAAGCATCTTATACACATACGATGTGGGACAATATAATACTGCGGATTAAACGACCACGAGATAATGGGCCGCCAAACAAAGCTTTGTGTGCAGTAGTCAATATTAGGCTCATGCCCATCCACGCCCTATGGAATCTAAATGTCCGCAATGCCGCCATACTACGCCAATTGCAATGCTCGCTCGAGCGGCCCAAGGAAAACCCATTTATGCTCAGTAGAAAAATTGTTCTTTCAGTCAGTCTCCATCGCAACATCTCCTCTCTTCACCTTCGCATAAGCCACAAACTCATCGATAACACCAGGCCAGGCCGACTCCTCACTCCAGAAGCTCAACGTCTCATCCTGCATGGTCTTTTGGGCGAATTCGAAGGTCTGGTTCCACATGTCCTTGTTGACACTCTTAGTCCACGTAGCAGTCAAGAACTCAGACCACAGTTTCAGCCAATCAGTTGACGCAGTAACCCATGGCTTTCCTGGAGGATTGAAAATGATTTGCCAGTAGGTGAGTGCATTTTCGAGAGAAATAGCTTTCTGGCCCTTTTCTCTGGCACAGACAAACACATGTCGATACACTCGCTTAAAGAGATCGATATCCGTACTCAATTTGCCGACTTGCTTGGATACGTACGCCTTCTGCTTCGGGATTGTGTCCGCACTACAAGCTCAGTTAGAGTTATTCGGAAATGATGCTGTGGACCTACCCGACAGCCTTCCATCCATCTATAAATCCCTGTTTGGATATCTCTCCCACAGTAGGTGCCTGGACAATCTCCATAGGTACCTGCAAATTTGCAAAGTCAATATTGCTTGGTAGATACTAGTGGGGAGGGGGACTTTGTTTCATAACTTTAGGACATTCAAAGAGGTTACATACCAGCATGCTCGCATCTTCTAGACTAACGCCAAGAGCCTTGAAGTAGGCCATCGTTCCGGATACACTGATAGTATCTTGCTCATCGTTTACTGCATCTTTATCAAAGATCACAATTAGCCACAAAGATCAATGATTATAGGTGAGTGATTTTCCTACCTCGATAATTTTCAAAGAGCTTGTCTAGACTGTCTCTTGAGGCCATTGCGCCAGGTGCCGCTGACCCATTTGCTGCAAAAAAGCTACGAAAGTCAGTACTTGAAGTAAACCGAAACGTCCAGAGGTGTCTATAATCCGGCGCAGTCATGTCTTCAGTTTTAAGTGGGTGCACCATTTGAAGTGGGCGTTCTCGCCGTAGCGTTGGACGTATGGGCGTTGGATGTATGGGCGCCCCGAGACGGCGGCCACACAACAGTCTATCGAGGTCCTCGAAGAGCCAACGTAGTTCAGCCCTCGGATGATTGAAGCATGATACGATAGGCGGGATGGGAGAGTCTGGATGCGGCGGTTTTAGGAGCGCATCCGTAAGAGCGACCAACCGGGGTGTGTCCATACCATCCTCATCCCAAAAAGGAATTGACGTCAGGAAGAGAGCAGCCTGCTGCGTATTGTAGTAAAACATATGGGCCTCGAATCCCGGAAGGCGGTCGTCCTTGTTTTGACCGCGTCGCCATTTATTGAAACTTGCCACATTGCAAAGAATTCTCAGTGGAACATTCAAGTTGACGACGGAGGTAAGGTTATAATTGTACATCTGGTGGAACGCTTCTGCGTCCATGATGTCCTATGGGATGTGGTAGAGTGTAATTGTGTTTGTTGGTTATTCGATTCGATGAAATATGCCGTATTCGTTGCAGTGCCAAAAATTGATTGAAAATGTTCTTACCTGTCAGAAGCATTCTCGATTTTCCAGCCCGAAGCCTTGAGCAACTGTGGGAAAGAGTCGTCAGCGTGGTCGTTCTTTCCACTCTCAAATAAACTTTGGCTAGGTAGGCAGAAACAGAGGCAGATAAATCGACTCACCAGTCGCGCATTCTTCTCTGGCACACCCGTCAGGCTCATGAACTGGGAAACTTGATTCCGCTGGATGGGGGTTAAGGGGGGAGGCATGATGCCGGCTTGCTGTCTTGTGCGCACGAACGAGTGTTAATATCGTAGATGTCTGGGGAGGAGGAGAGTGACTTGGAGATGAGATCAACGAGGGTGGAGCGCGCTAAATGAGGGGCGGCGCGGCTGTCCGATAAGAAGAAACGTCTATCAGAAGCGAGCGGTGAATAGGGGAGAAGGAGGGGTGGTTTTAAAGTACGTGCAACTTTTTTTCATACACGTAGAGGGTGGGGTGGGCTTGTGTAAAATATTCGATAATTGCGGTATAGGATTTATATCATCACAACTTGGTTCACTGTCTCAGATGTGAAAGTGGTTCTCAGAAACTAAATGTCCTACTTCGTCCACGCCTGAAATCATCGAATCCATTAACTATGTGTACATACAGTACAGACGCTAACGCTATTGAACGTCCAAGAGAATCTCCCCTGAAACAAATGCTGCTATTTACTAAATTCCTACACCACGGCCCAGACACCTACGTATGCATCGTTACTCATCACCTAATGGCATACTCTCAAGCTCTTCCTGGAGCTGCTTCCAGTTGTCAGCTTGCAACTCCGAATACTTCACACGCTCCTGCGACCAATCTTGGCTCAAACGGCTGACGTGATACTGCGAGCTTTGAAAGAATATAAGCTCATCTCTGATGCACTCCTTGATGAAAACTCCACGAGCATGCTGAGCAACAATGGATTCCTTGTCCTAAGTGACTGTTAGCACCGAAGTTTCCACAGGCCTCCTTGGATACTGACCTTGATGATAGCATCCGTAACCTTCTCAACCTCTCCCGGCTTGATCAACTCGCTTGGCTTGGCTCGAATGGCTACGAGCTTGGTCTCGTTGCTTTGAATTCTTCGTTCCAAATATGGAATATTGTCCTTGTCGTACCTATCACGGCGATCAAACATGTCTCTCATACTGACTAAAGCATCTCGTTGCCTAGAAGAAATTAGCATTGGTTCATCATTTCAAAGCTAGAAGGTATATCGAATAAATACCTCTTTAAGTCCTCTAGTACACCTTGATCCCAAGCTTTTGCCTCATCTTCTAGTAGACTCTGGCTGTTGGAAACATGCTTGGCCATTGCATGGATCCCCTCATTCAAGAGCGGAACATCGTTGGTGTCAGTGGCATATGTGTCTTTGGAAACATCCGTTAATGACTGTAAAGAAAGAGAGAGTCGCAACTGGTCTGCGGCGAGGCCTTCGTTGCGCTTAGCGAGTCGGTCCAGGAGGTTACATAGATTGATATAGATCTCAGCTGATCGGCGAACTCCCGTGCGAGTGGTTTCAAAGAGCTCGTTGAGGCTCGTGGGCAAAGAATCTTCTAGTCCAGGGGGTAGAGGTTTGCCTACAAACTCTTCCTGGACTGAGATAGTAGCTTGCTTGCGCCATACAGCCAGCTCCTGATGCTAATTAGCCATCTCTTAGCCATACTGCCTTGATTTAAGAAAACATTTGACTACTTACAGTTGGAACAGTCAAGAACATAATCACTAGCTGCTCTTGACCTAGAATAGGATGGCGAACAAGGGCATTCGCGAATCGAGCGAGTCCCCTCCTGCGCTTTTCAATAAACGTGCTATCGGCAGCTAGGTGATTTCCGTTCACTATTGACTTGTTAGCATATAGACGTAATTTAAAGGCAACGCCTCTCGACGATCGTCCTCATTCTTTTGGGATAAGGGGCACATTGTTACATACCTCCAACTCTCTTAGGAGGTAGAAGTGGTAATTGGCGAAAGGGGTACCGTTTGTGTAAACAATCCAGGAGCCAGACAAAGTCGCTGTATCTCCTCACGACCTTACTGCCTCTCCTCGGACTCGAAACCTGGTAGTTATGATGCTGGAACATGAACATCCCCTCCTTCTCCGGTAACAAGGCAACACTTATGTTCTCTTCAGGTCCCCCGTTGGTTACACGCCCTCCACCAAAAGACCGGACTGGTGCATTAGAAGTAGGACGGTCCCCCCCGCCGCCGCCAGAGCCACCAAAGCCGTCCCCTCCAATAGGAGACTCTCCTGGATTTGAGAATGGAGCACTTGAAGCGCCATCGTAGGCGCCCCAAGCGGGAGTAGATGGTACATCTCCGGCTGGCGGTTCGGAACTTCCATTGCCCTCCACTGATGTAGTTGTAAAATTGCTCGTAGTTCTACTCGGCGCATGCAACCCATTGCCTAGGCCATTCGAGATTCCGTTTGTCTTGGGGGGATTTGCATTATGATCATGACCTTTATGCATATCAGGGCTTGCCCATGGATCCGCTTCCGGAAAGTCGAGGGATTTTTTTTGCATTATTCGCGGCTTTGGGGGAGACGAGAAGGCAGGAGCTGGAGGTGGGGTATTTGGACGCTGGGGAGGCTTCGCAGCTAGTTCTGATGCGTCTGGAAAGGTGGTTGGTTTTGTTGATAAACTTGGCAATTTTGGTTCTGGCAAGTCTTGTACAAGTCAGCATACGTCAGGCGAAATAAAATCAAGAAAAAGTACTGACTTCTTCTTCGCTCATCAACACCGTCCAAAGTTATATCTTCATGCTCTTGCGCTAGTCCAACCAATGCCAACAGAACGTTGAATTCATTCCTGCTCAGATCTGTGAGCTGCCCACCGGATGATATGAGGTTTGTTATCCGGCTCTGCTCATCAGCACCAAGATTCCCTGCGCTTAAAACATTTGTAATACCAGCAGGCGTTACTTTCCCTCCACGTCCATCTACCTTCAGTATGTTGTCGAAGGTATCAATATAGCTATCGGGAACAGATGACGAATCGAGGAGGTTCTTGATCAGATCACTGCGGGCAGCTTTCTTCGGGGTAGGCATTCCCCATGGCGACGAGGTAGGAGCATCGTCTTCAGCGAACAGAGTCGATTTGGATCCTGCTGGGCTTCCTTCGTCGGCGAATAGCGAGTTGCGAGACTTGGAAGCCGCCGTATTGATCGGGGCAGACTCTTCTGGCGATGACCCAAACAAAGACATTATTCCAGCGCTGTGTAGCTTAACTTTTTACTAAGGAGACAGGATGCGAATGCGCGAGGGAAGATATGCAATGTTGATACAGTTGATGCGACACGAAGCTTGTGTAGAGCTTGTGTTATCAAGTGGGCGTAGCTCAACTGCACTAGAAGTCCGAGGTTCGAAGCCATCACCAACCAATCCCTGCACTTCACGATCAAGACTCCAAGTCAATACAACGAGCTAAAATAACGACCATCTACATTATCTAAATTATTTACATGTCTTTTCAAGCCATCCCATCCTCAGCAGCATACTAACACATTGAACTGATCACACAGTATACTTCTTGAGTCTGATTTTCCCTTTTCCAATATCAAATACCTCATATGAAGTACTGAATCAACCTCATTTATTCTACTATAGAAAGAAATCAATAGTCCAGACTCAAAAATACCCGCAATTTGCTCTCCTGGATAAATAATGCTAAGCTCCAGCAAAAACCGCGTCGAACCCCGCTGTGTTCGTCGGTTACAACATAGAAGAGTCCACTAAAAGTAGATGATGTTGGTACCGGTATACAAGTTCTGCTTCTGTTTTTTACATCCATCCCTAATTTATACATTTCACACACACAAAGTTCGCTAGACTTGCTACCATAATCTGTTCTCCTTGGCTGCCTCCACTGTCCGAACCTTCTTCGTCCTCTTACGTACTCCAACTCCAGGAGTCTTGAAGAACAAACTGGGGCCATGGCCCTTCTCAACCAAATGGCTTAAGTATCCCCTATGTGCCGAATCGCGGTAATATTCCAAATCTTTTCTGCTTGTTGGATCGGGCAATCGGTATGTAAAAGGAGATGCTGATGATGCTGTGGCGGCAAGTATTGGTGACTCCTCTTGGGCACTGATGGGTGTTAGAGCAAGTGGTGTAAAGCTTGACTCCGATTCGCCTTTCAGAAGTCTCCGTATCGATTGTTTGGTGTAGTATCTTGTAGTGACCTTTCCTCCCGCTGCCTCAATCGTTTCAATGGCTGCAGTCGATGCTCGTGAGACCAGGATGTTGATCGGGGTCTTCAATTCGTCCTTTCCTCTTGCTAACAGCTTCACTCCATCTTTCACTCCATGAAGACACCGCGATTCTGCCAACTCCTTCACGGTGATGGGCTTGGTTGGATCTAGTCGACCTTGGTCTATCCAAGACTGTATCCGGTTAAGATTGATGGTAGACATATCAACAGAGAAGCTGTATAAGCAGTTAGCAGTTTGACGTCAAGGTTATATCCATTGACATAGACATTCAAACGGCAGGGCTTCATACAGATTCTCAAAACCTCTTTTTCCGTGAACTATATCCTGCGGGGTTTGACCACCCTGGAACCGAGCCGGCACACTTCCATGCTGCTTCTGACCCTTATGACCTCTCCCAGATGTCTTTCCCTTTCCTGATGACGGACCTCGACCACGACGAATGCGTTTGTTGTAAGCTCCTGGATTGTCGGACAATGTAGCTAAAATCGAGGCATTGCGCGCCTGCATAAATGGCAAGAGTACTGTTACCAAGGGCTTTGAAGCAGCTGGCGCTGCCCGGCAATATGCCGTAAGCGTTGGTAGTCGTGGAGGCATTGTCGCGGTGTTCTTGAGTCTACGATAAATTTCGATGAGATCTGAAGCTTGAATAATGTATCCGGCGCCGCTTTTAGAGGGTTCGTTAAAGCAGCGGTAATCGTGGTGCGTGATATCGCTTCACGAGAAAAGGGGTCTCGGTTTATTGTTTACGCACCCTTTGGAATTAAGATACAGATCTCACTTAGTTGGAGTAAATCATACCTTACGCTTATCAATTTTCATGATCAGCTATATTTATTTACTTTGTAAAATTGAACACCACCAGCCTAGAAGTTCTAGGTACCTATTGACCGTCTTGTTTGGCTAATCTGGGGTGCTCACAATATAAGACTCTGGTGACTCTATATTACCTACCTAGGTACCTAGGTACGTAAGGTAAGGTTATACTTTAGGTCCAAGAATTGTTAGGTACCCAGGTAATTTATTGGCAGATGTTTACGAGTACGGCCTAGGTAGGGATTCCTCGGTCAGGAAGGCTGGTACTGTATTCCAGATGGCTAGCGCGGCTCGAGGGCGGGAAGGCTTATCGTAGTAGCGTCTGCTGTCAGACTGGCCTGGCATTGTTTAAACTACGGAGTAATAAGCAGGTAGAAAAAAGCTATTCGCAGCCAGAAGATAAGATGATGCAAGAAGTAAAAGCTCAGTATCAATCGATCAATCAATCAATAATATGGGGGCAAATCCCGGAAGATAAATAAAAGGAGGGCAAATGGGAAAGAAATACGGTATATTACAGTACGAGAGTAGGTACGAGGGGCCCTGTCGACTGCATGGCGCTAGAAGCTAAACGGATTTTGGCGCAACCTTCCCGCTGCACGATATCTGCAAAAAATACTGGGACAAGTTGGTCGTCGTCGTCGATGATGTCTGATGTCCTCGCAAGCCCAACGTCCAAATTACTTCTCCTCCCTTGGACTTCTGGAAGCGTAAGGTAGAGCGCTCCAGTCCAGCGCAATGGCTACCTTTGATCGGGGAAAGCAACGGCTCTTCTTGTCCCTGGCTATTGTCGGCGTCGTTATCCTCGTGGTCAATCTTGGCTTGCTCGCAGGCACCGATGTGCCCTCCAGAATAAAGCAGATCTCGATACCCTACAAAGACAAGAGCGGGCAAGACACTCCTCCAGATCCCAACGTACGTCCCCCCGTTCTTGGAGTTGTCATTTCAGTACTCACTGTTTACCCAGCTGCCTAAACTGCCCTCGTGGCACCACGACAACAGCGATACTTTCGAAGAGCTCGCCAGCATCAATGACCAGCATCCCATTTCCGAGCTTATGAAGAAAGGCGATGAGGCATGGAATCAATACGAGGACTCGAGGTCAATGACTTTCAAAGAAACAGTCCGCAAGTACAGAAAAACCTATGGAAGACATCCTCCGCCTGGTTTTCGGGAATGGTACAAATTTGCACGAGAAAGGAACGTCCATAATGTCGACGACTTTACGCAAATCATGGACGACCTACGGCCCTTCTGGGGAGTCGAGCCAGCTGAGATCCGATCGCTGGCGGCGCATATGCATGAGGTTGACGCGGATGGGGTCTCGGGTCTTCATATTCGAGATGGAAAAGTCTGGAAGCTTTCGAATTCGGGGTGGCGCATAGAAACAATGTCTAAGATGGTGCAGCCATTCGTCAGCACACTACCAGATATGGACATTGCGATGAACAGGTTAGACCAGCCCCGAGTAGTCGTGCCGTGGGACGAAATGCAAAGGCTTCTTGCCGCAGAAGAGACTACTAGGCGTGTAGCCCCTGGTGCTCTTGCAGAATGGTCGACAAATATGACTGGCTTTTGGAAGAATAAAGACCCAGCCCCAACCTTGACGGATGCGGGTTGGTTTCGGGCTCCTGGTTCGCAATATATGAATATTGCAAAAGAAGGGTGTCCGCCTGAGTCCCATGCTAGAGATGGGAACTCGTCTGTAGAATCAGCCGAGGCCACTTACAAAATCCAGCAAGGAGGCTTCGTTACAAATTTCAATCTCTCATCTGATCTCTGCACTATTGGTCCTGAAATTCAAGACAAACACGGCTTCCTCTATGCTTCGAGTTCGATAGTCGCAAGCAAGCGCCTGCTCCCTATTTTTGGGGAGTGTAAAGTCAATGTCAACAACGATATCCTTTTTCCAGCAAATATGTACTACAAGGATGATGACCGCTACGAATATGACTCCAAGTTCGACTATAAATGGGACGACAAGCATGATAGTATGATATGGAGAGGAGTCACGTCAGGTGGGACGAATACTGTCGAGACGTATAAAAATATGCACCGCCATCGGTTGGTTCTGCTCAGCAATGGAACTGTCATGGCGGACCAAAAATTCCGAATCATGACCCAGAACACCAACCAACCAGGGGCCTACAACAATTATGATAATTTTGGTCCTGGTGAATTTGCGTTGAAGCATACCGACGTAGGGTTTACAGAAGCTGCTTCCTGTGTTCCGGATTGTCACTTCTACGACGATGTCTTCGCTTTCAAGAATATAACAACTTTGAGCGAGCAGTTTGAGTCGAAATTCGTTGTAGATGTCGACGGACACTCTTTCTCCGGAAGATGGCATGCTTTCCTGCAAAGTAGAAGTCTAGGTATTAAGGCTACGATCTTTAGGGAGTGGCACGACTCTCGGCTTTTTGCGTGGAGGCACTTTGTGCCTCTGGACAATCGGTATGACGAACTTTACAGCATTCTGACGTACTTTATCGGTCTTGGAAAGCCTGGAGAACCAAATAAACCTTATGTCCAACGACATTCTTTCGAGGGCCGGAAGCTGGGACGTCAAGGAAGCGAATGGGCTTCGAAGGTGCTCAGGAAAGAAGATATCGAGGTAAGTCATCCCGTAACTCATCATTTCCTTGCCGCGGCTAATCCCCAGAAGATTTATATGTATCGCCTACTCCTCGAGTATGCACGACTTATCGACGATAATCGAGATATGATCGGCTACTCTGGAGACGGCAGCGAGCTCGACAAATACGACGCGAAAAAACCTATGAGCGTGGCAAACGGCGGTCATGCATGATGAATATGGTATAATTATGGATGGGAATGGAACGACCGCTATAGCGTCTGGTGTTTGGAGTCTCGGCTTGGGTTGTTTCGGGATTTGTACACATAACATTTGGCGCATATTAGATTCAGATGTCCACAGTAATCTAATATCCAATCCTTTATTTTCATGTTGGCGTTCAGTATCCATGTGTAGAATGGTAGATTGCGCTGAGCTTGAACATACACGATACAAATCGCTGAAGTTAGGACTTTGTCTTAGTCTTGGTCTTGGTCTGGCCCTAAAGCACTGCATCGGGAAATGACATGCTTACTATTTGTTGCTCAGAGCCATATTCCATCCTGCTTGGCTTCTTCTTACTTCTCGACCAAACTGCGTAGTTCTCCATATCCAAATGAAGCATGTTTGCAGGACTAATGTGCAACGAGCTTACCACTCATAATCTCCTCGAGAGGTTTTTCGAAAAGTAATAAAGTATCAAGCGCAAAAACCCTCCCTCACCTCACATCTCCTCGCGGGTGAGACGTGACCCACTTCAACCCTCTCGGAGGTTTTCCTGAAACGTGTTTTTGTCTGATACATACCTACTTTGAAACGTCTAGGAATCCACGTTGCCGATGTCGTCACGCGACACCAGGCCAAGCCATCTGCCTTCCCTGCTGCATGAGTTGTGCGGAATGTAGCAATCTTTGGTGAGGGGGTGTGGGGGGGGGAGGGGGTGCGTAGTGGATTTTGCTGCGGTGCTGGAAGTAGCAGTAGCGCTTGATGTAGTCGTATAAGTTGCCGCGATTGGCAGAGAGGTTCGTGTACAAGACCATTTTGATTTCTTTGGGGGAAGGGAGAATGGTGGTGCAGTGAAAATGAAGGCATTTGAAATATGAAAATATTCGTTAAGCATGTCCCCGGCATGTGTTTGATAAAGGGGTTGCTAAGGATGTTTGAGGGCATTTTGAACCTGCTGCTGATTGAGGGAGTCTCCGAGAGCCCCTGGGGTGAGTTATATGAGGTATTTTACATCTTTTGAGGAAATTAAGGTGCAGAGAGAACCTTTATGGTACATGTCTTGAGGATTGATTGGTAGAACTTTTGAGGGAATAAATGGGTCGAGAAGATCCCCATATGGAACTCATGAGAAGATCCATGATATTGGGAGAAGAAACGTAATAATAAAATGCTCATGCTCCATAGAATGAGATACTCTTGAGCCGTGAAAGTTTAGTGTTGGAAACTTGGGATGGGGTGAACAGGTTAAGCTCAGCTTACGTGCCTATATTATTCTCTTCAGTCTTGACTATTCGTAGAAGAGCATAAGATGGCATGGATTTAGAGAACTCCCCGGGCTGGATCCGAGCAAGTAAACATTTCAAACAACTGAAAGTATTGCTGCCAAGGCGGAGCGAGAGAAGATACCCCAATGCCCCTATTTTTAAAGCATTCGGGAAGGATTTTCATATTTCTCCGTAATATGAAACCGATTTGTTTAGATTCAGCATACTGTAATGTACAAAATACCATCAGCACCATTATTGAGAGTTGGTGGTAGAGAAGTGGAGTAGAGAAGTGGAGAATGGCTTGACTGTTCAATCTGAAGCAATAAGATTCTGATATGTATTATACAGTAGAGCATCCAACATTCCATATCATAATACAAAACTTTGCAGCCCATATACCAGCAGATCGACATAGAGTCACTTCCCTCGGACGACAATTTTGTTGACAAGCCCTTCCTGCAGTTCCAATTGCGACAACCCTGAAGTTGTAGGAGCTTCTGACTGCTTGTGGGTTTGAATCCTTTAGGATATATTTCTGGACTCGAGTACTCAAAGAGAAGGTAAGAAATAAACTCGACACTGAGAGGCAATTACTATTTCTAATCTTCGGCAAGCAATTCTGTAAGTTCTTGAGAGCTGTACTCACAGCCCCAGCTTCCCAAATTAATTCGACAAGTACATCATTCGCAATGAACCTTGCCTTGACCCAAGATCTTTTCTCCAAGTTCCTCAATGTACCGATTTTCTTGTAGCACTTTGACATTCCCGGACGAATTGTAACGGGGACGAAAAGCACAGCAGTAGAAGCTTCTGCCAACGCTCCTGCAGTGCAATGCCGCCAGCCGGTCTTGCCACGGGAATGCCATGCCACCTAGTCGCCACCCCATTTTTCATGAATTCTAACAGCCGCATCGCCACGAGTTGCAACTTTACAACGCGCCACGCAAATATCGAACCACTATTCGACTTCCAAACATTAGCCCAAACAAAGGTAACTAAAGTTTCGAATTCTTTGGCTTCCCGTACCTGCCCGGCCATTACCTGCCTCTTGCGGACAAAGTCAAAAGTCTGTTTCTAGGTTACGTCTGCCGGCATCTTCACCCAAAAATATCATTTTGATAGAAAGTGCTTGAAATATCACAGTTTTCTAGCATCCATTAGATATAAGAATGACATAAGGGGGCGAGACGGGTCGTAGTGGGCAAGTGAGTCGGTATGGCCGTAGGACCCCTAAACGCGTTGCGTATGCAACATTTCGTAAAGCTGCAGCTGTGAATTTGTGAAGGTGTGTGTAGATCCTCTGGCGATGCGACGGGAGCCTACCAGAGAAAGGGAGGCCTTGCGAAGACCGCAGACGCCATAGGACATCGTATACTGGACTCCGAAGCTTCCTACCGGAGATATGTCCCGAAGGATCATCCGGGATTTTTGCATATGGCTATAGGACGGCAGGTGGTTTTATATGCGATTAAAACAACGTGGTGTTGGCCGATGAATGACGACTGATTCCTAATCCTTAATATATTGAAGTAGGTAGATGATGCGAGATTGATTGCTTTGCAAGTTACGTATTCTGTTGCAGGTGTCGACAGTTGAAGGTTTGACTGCTCTTAGTCGATGATCAACAGCCGTACAAGACCCGTTTGATTCGGTTCGGGTACTGTACAGTACGGATACAAGTGTTACCGTTCTCCGGAAATTGCACTAAATTGACACATAAACTAGAGCAAGTACTTCGTATAAGTACTGTAACCTTCTAAGGCCAACGGGGTATACGCTGACGCCGTACAAAGTAATGTTATGCTTGGATCTCACAGGACCATGTGCTGTCCCTTATAAACAGCAGCAATCACCCCTTTATGTAGTCACGGGAGTTGGAGGCTTGAAATGTTTACATCTTGATGCTTTGTTTGATACATGATTAGAAATGTTTCAGTGTACGAGATGTCAGTTCTGGAACGGTTGCCGGGTTTTAGATCCGGGGAATGTTTTCTGGGGAACAAGTCATTGATCTGAATATCTGAGGCGACAACGAGTAATGCAGCATCGGCAGTGGAAATGATGCTCTCGGCGGCTGTAAAGAGACCACCAAGGACCGACAAGACCGTTATCTGAGAAGAAGTCTGGCCGGTCCCCAGCTCGATCCAGTTACCAGTTTTCACGTCCACATCGATGCTCTGGTGCCACTATTGATGTGAGCCCAAAAACGTTCATTGGACCTTCGACACCCGCTGGTACCTTTTTCCTCGCCATAGTCCACTCGCCTGTAGGGAAAAAGTCAGCAGGCTGAAGATTGCTTCGTAAAAGTCCGGGGTAAGGAGAAGTGACAACGGGTCAATGTCGGGAAGGAGACAGCCGAGCGGCATGGCAGACAGGGGAGCTGGGAAAGCTAGGTAGCTCTTTCATTGGAGACTCAAAAGCCGTTAAGTGTTTCTGGTTCTGCATGTTTTGATTTCAGGATGCCTCGGATGGAGGCTACCATACTTTATCAGGAGAACCGGGAAGGAAATACGAAGTACGAAAGTCTTACGGAGGTAAACTCCAATTTGTGATGTAACCGCAGTTCGAGCTCATATAGACGCCACCGGTGATTTCAAGATCTGGGGTCTGGGGACTTGTTAGTGGGAACCCTTACTCCTAGTGCCCCTCCATCTGTCATTTACAGAAATATGTTTAATGTAGGTATTGACATCAACACTATTTCAAGCTGGATATAGGACAGCAAAGGCAGCCGGTGAGGGTAATAGAAGTGCCCGGATAAGATAAAGCAATCTCAAGAGATACTTCGTACGGAGTACTTCCAAGGTATCTGCGTGAGTATCTGTGTACGTCGCTAGTACGGAGGTAAGGTAGTGTCGACGGCCAAAGTAAAGTGGCTTGAAAAGCTGGGGAAGACAGGGGTTCAAGGCCGGGATCAGTCGAATAATGGCTTGCGACCAGTGTGCAGGCAAACCCCTGTAGATGGTTTGAGTTGGCCGGGCGCCGAGTGGAAGGAGAAGGCCTCCAGAGGACGAGAAAAGTTGAAGAAAGGAGAGAAGGGAATCTTACTAGTCAGGCTAGTAGCTACCTAGGTACTTGCTAAGTACTCTACCCTACTACCCATGCCACGCGCCTACCTACGGAATATCCAAGCTACCCATGCAACCTATGAACCAACAAATCACTAGCATATCACCTGAGCATCAGAGCCCTTCACGATGGAGCACGGTAGTAAAACTGGCCGCTACCCGTAGCGACAAAAGGCCCGGGCTGGAGGGCCAGGAGGCAATCAATCATCACACCTGCAGAGGGAGACAAATCGGTAGGGCTTGCCGTTACGGAGCAGATGAACACTTCTACTCCGTACATCCACATCCAAAAAGCCAGAAGTCTGCAGGTTGCATGGCTTTTTTCCTTGCCAAAGTTACACCAGCGAATGGTCTTCTGCCGAGGTGAAGTACTTCGTCATCACGGCCGTCATCAGTCAGGTACGAAGGCTGGAACCCTCCGGATGATGAACTCTGAACTCTTTTTCTGAGATTTGAGACTGGAATTCGGATCCTGCCCTGCTATCTTATCGCCGTGTTGTTTCGGTGATTGCACATGGATCGCCCGAGCCATAGCCACTTTACACTCCACTGTGGGGGAACGAACCCGGAAGTAATGCGGAGAGAAGTAAAACTGGCAGTTGGAATAGTTGCATTTCCAGTACAAGGACTCTTCTGGACACAAAATAGCGACAGTGATCTCAATAATGACCTCTGAAGTGGTCATGCTGTACTCGAGAAGTTTTTTGTTTTTTTGTATATGGCTGCATCCTATCAGTTCCTTCGCTTTTTCGGAAGGCAGGATAACGGCGGGTACAGAAATGCAACACAAAACCTTCTTTTAGGAGAGCACCCTGAAAACGTCTTCGCCGCCGATAGTCCCATAGTAGATCGTCACTGGTACTTGTTTCTCCACTGCTGACAGGTATCTTGTGCAAGTACCTTGACTATGCAGCACCTGATACCTGCTGATACCTGCTGCCCGAAGTGAGATATATTCCCGCTACTCTGATATGCATTTTGTGTAACAAGAGAGCATGTCCATGTCGACGAGGTGCAGTATGCGAGAGAGTTCTTGGATCGAGGCATTTTCAAACATCCTTTCGCCTACAGCGTAAAAATCAATACCTCCGTATATCGTCGGATCAATTACCTAGTAGTTTTGATGATATGCAGCGGGAGACTATCCTCGACAGGACGCCAGCCAATCAGAAACGTTCTTTGAGTTGTCTCTTCTTTTGGGACCTGGAACGGTACAAGCATTGAGCCTTTTCCCGTCTTATACGAAGTAGCCGTAGATAGTAGTTCAAGGGTGCCAGAGCAGCGCTCCTCATCCCCTTAAAATTCCCTCGTTTCCTGGCTAGTAGTACTCTATTTCCAATATAAACGGCATCCCAAACTATCCCCTTCAGACAACGCTTCTTGCCCCAGGCATGCCAGTCCCCACAAACCCATCCCTTGGTGGCGTGCCGGCGGCCAATGGTAGTTGAATATAATGCTGCTCATAGTGCTGCTCATCCTTGAGGTTCTTGCCCGCCCCTCCATCTGTTGGTCATCCAGGTCACCCACCATTGAGGCCAGTCCCTTCGAGACTTCTTCGCTGCTGGCGCTCCATAATAAATTTATGGGAACCTGTACCCTGTGCAAAGTTTACAGTTCCGTGCTGTACCGCGCTGCTCAGCGCTGCGACTACTAGTTTTACAGTAGTACTGCCCTGGTTCTGTCCACTTCCGGCATCGACCACAAGCTGCCACAATAATTGACGACGGCGTTTGGAAGTACTCCGTAGTAGTCAGACAGACTCGTGGACATGGCAGTGACCGAACTTTTGCTCCACTGTGGTACACTTCTTCTCATCTTGGTACAACAACATCATTGACAATCCCCAACCGGAATACGTTGAACGGCCACCAAGGAAGCGTCAACAGCAGAGCGATAAGTCGATAACCGTCGACAGGCTATATATTGCAACTTTAGACCTGCAACTACTAGGCCCCTGCCCTGCCCTCTCTGCAAGTCGCTGGAAGTTGGAGTTCAGGACAGGACAGGACCGGGTTTGATTCGGTTAAAAGGTGCAGCAGTGCTATCTGGCTGCTGGCTGCTGGCTGGCAGTGGATGAATTCGGTGTGGTTGCAGCGGTCGAATCGATAAGTGGGCGAGCAGGCAAATAAATAATAATACAGTGTGTACTTATTACTGTATGTACTGTACTGTACTGTGCAGTACTGTAAGTATAGTATAGTACAGTACACTACACTACACTGTACAGTAGGATTTACGGGACAGTACCGCAGAGACGCAGACGCAGAAAGACGCACCTCGCTGCAAGTCCCCAGTCCGACACCCGCCAGCTCTAGCCACTCATTGGCAACAGGACGAAGCTGTGAGTCGAAACGTCCATCCTATGATCCTATCCATATCCATCTCTTGCTTCTCTTTCGTTCGCCTCAATCCAGTCAGTCCAGATGAGATCAGATGAGATCAGATCAGACCCAGATCCTGCATTTGTTTAATTCACAAACCGTCGTTTGTTGTTCGTTCGTCTGTCTCTTTATTCAGCAAACGAATGGAGTGCTGAGTTTCAGGTTGTGTGTTCTCTAGCATGCCAAATCCAGCCTCGTAGAAGCTGTTTCCGCCGCCCCAACTGATGATTGCCCCTCCTCGACGACGACGGTCGACGATGCTGAGCGAATCAACACCTACAAACCAACAACAACCTCTCGCAATGCCTGCCGCAACGTCTTCTAATGCCACCGGATCCAGTGGCGGAATCAGCTCTGAAAATAGTATGTCTTCATTCCTCGTGCTTTTTGCCAGCGCGGGCTCGGTGCTATAACTGATAAGTGGGATACCGAATTGCTTTTCATTTGTCCCACCAAATATATAAATATATATACATAATCTTTGATTTGTATGGCGCTTTTCTAACACCAGTCCTCTCTTCCAGGCAACTCCAAAGCCGCGATCAATTTCCCTCCTCCAAAAACAGACAAGCCCAGACCCCATGTGTGCGGTACATGCCAAAGGTCGTTTGCTCGATTAGAGCATCTCAAACGCCATGAGCGGTCACACACGAAGGAGAAGCCATTCGAATGCCCCGAATGTGCGAGATGCTTCGCTCGCCGGGACTTGCTATTACGGCACCAGCAGAAGCTACACATGACAACCACACCCTCTTCTAGACCAAGAAATCGCCGGGAGAGTGCCGCGAGCAGTACAGTTGGGCCTGGCAGAGTGCGGAAGGGATCTGTCGCCAATAGTCATGGAGTCGCAGCGATGAGGCCAAGAGCGAATACCATAAGCCATGTTGATGGGGCTCATATGCAGCTAATGGCTGCGGCCAATGTCAATGTTGCTAGAAACGGAACGCAAAATACGCATAGCCGTCACCCTAGTCTTGTGGGACTTCCCATGCATAACGAATACCATTTTGATGGAATGTCTTCGTCTCTGGGACATCGCGGTATGAACCACGGACTGCCAAAACTGGAAACTCAGGGATTCAATAGCGTGGATTTTGGAGGCGGCTTGAGGACTGCACCAGTTCATGGTGGATTCAATGCCGAATTTGATTATGAGAGATTGATGTTTGGCCCTGGTTCCACTATAAACCCGAATGCTCTACATTACAATGATTCTCCCCAGTCCATGGTAATTGACTCGGCATCCCCGTATCTCCAAGCTTTCCCAGATATGACCGCAAGCCAGACATTGGAGGAGAATTTTGATTGGATGAATGGCTTTGACCATCAAATGTCCTTCCAAGACGCCAACGAAACTGCAGTAGATGATGGCTCCTCGCCATCTGCAATCAGCACTGCTAGCCAAAGTGGAATTAGTGAGGTCATGCTAGACGGTTCGAACAATCCAAACGTTTCCTCCGCATCTGTATGGCAGCAACAGTCAATGATGGCGCCTCCTCAGATGACACCCAACCCATTTACTCTGGATCTCGGAAATTCCGGCTTTAACGATATGATGAACGGCGGAGCAAAAAATGGCAATGATCCCTATTTTGCTACACCTCCGCCATCGATGAGTTCTCTCAGTCCGTCCATGATGCCAGGGATCACGACACAAGCATTTCACCCTCCGATGAATCTCGGCCCGGAAACGCCAATGTCTATGAACGGAATGAGCAGTCAGTCTCTACAGCCTCTGGCAACTATCACAGACTCTACTCGTCAAGCTCTTTTGGCTGCGCTGGCCCATTGCACACCATTTGGGGGGCGGAAATATTCCTTTCCGGCAACCAGCTCACCCCTATCGCCTCATTTTTCGGGGCGCTCGAATAGCATTTCCGATGGGTCTCGGGGCCTCCCAAGCACTCAAGATCTGCAGCGTTATATTGGGGCATACATTCGATATTTCCATCCACACCTGCCATTCCTCCACATATCTACACTCTCTTTTGATGTCCCAGGCTATTCTAACGATGGTAGTCACGCGGCTGGATTGGTTGGCGGCCGTGGATGCCTTATTTTATCAATGGCCGCGATTGGAGCTTTATATGAGCTCGAACATTCGCAGTCAAAAGAGCTGTTTGAATCGGCAAAGAAAATGATACAATTGTATCTTGAGGAGCGCCGAAAAGCTGACGTTCGAAAAGCGGATCCTCGGAAGACGTCGGTTGACCATGGAGTACGACTTCCCGAAAACTCGGTTCACACACCAGTATGGCTTGTTCAGGCCATGCTGTTGAATGTAGTATATGGCCACAATTGTGGCGACAAAACCGCTGGGGACATTGCAAGTACACATTGTGCTGCTCTGGTGAGCCTGGCTCGTGCAGCAGACCTACTTCAACCCCAAAATAATCAGGGTCTCAATCAGCAACAACAAGATGCAGGGTATTGGGGCAGCGATGAAGTTCCGGAAGATCAACAGGAATGGCATAGCTGGAAGAATATGGAAGAGCGCAAAAGGACACTTTACGCCGTGTTCATACTTTCCAGTTTGCTCGTCTCTGCTTATAACCATGCACCAGCTCTGACAAATTCCGAGATTATGTTGGATCTTCCCTGTGATGAGGAATTTTGGGCGGCGGATTCCGCCAGCAGCTTTTACAGCAAAGGTGGTGCCCAAATGGCTGGTCATAACCAGGTCACATTTCACGATGCTTTGGGCGAGCTTCTACGCACAAGTGAAAAGCAACAGCAGCTTCAAGTAGCCCAAGGTCAATCGTTCGGATGCAACACCAATCCTCAAGAGGTGCCGAAGAGTGATCTTAGACCTAGCACATTTGGATGTCTGGTTCTCATCAACTCAATACACAACTACATTTGGGAAACGAGGCAGAGACACCACAATCGGGTTTGGACAAATGAGGAAACAGAAAAAATGCATCGGCACATTGAGCCAGCTCTGAAAGCCTGGCAAGCAGCTTGGGCGAGCAACCCACATCATAGCTTGGAACGGCCCAACCCTTATGGATTCGGTCCTCTGTCCGCTGACAGCATTCCTCTCTTGGATTTGGCGTACGTTCGCTTATTTGTCAATCTTTCCCGGTCGAAAGAAAAGTTTTGGCAACGAGACTGGGATGGGATGGCGGAAGAGCTTTCCCGTGGCAATGAGATCATTCAGCATGCCGAACACTCCCCCAACTCCAACAATGACTCCGATACTTCTGCGACTAGCTCTGTTTTCGTTGACTCTCCTCCAACCTCGCACTCGTCACCTGAGTTCAAAGCTGGCATGTTACCTCAAGATCATAGTCAGCATCTCAATGGCCTACAATCAAGTAATACTCATCAGGTGGCTGCCCAATCAGTGTCAACATCGAAGCGTGAGCGTCATCTACGCAAAGCTGCCTTTTATGCAGCAGATTCTCTTTCAATGTCTGACAAGTTGGGTGTAACATTTGCAGATTTCACCTCTCGAGAATTACCTTTGCAGTCAGCCATGTGTGCGTTCGATTGCGCTCAGGTTCTCGCCGAGTGGGTTGCAACAGTGCAAGAGCGTGTTGGTCGTTACCTAGGGATTCTGGGCAAGGATGACATTGACCTTAGTCAAGTTCCCGGCATCATGCTGCTTGAAGAGGAAGATTGCAAGCTCCTCAATAAGATTCAAGAGGTGTTGAATAGTGCTGAGATCAAGATGAACTATGAGATGTCAGGTATGGCGGCGGTGGCTCAGATGAATGCGGCTCAGAGATTTTCTGGAGCCGACAACTGCGGCTATGGCAGCAAGATCTTGCGGGTGACTGCTTATATGCTTGATAAAGCTGCTGTCTGGCCTGGTAAGTTTACATGTGCAACATTGTATACTGCGTACTAACATTGATAACAGTCACGCATCTTATGGCCCGAAGCCTCGAGACACAGGCCAGTCACATGAGAGCCAGAGCTGAAAACTCGGTCTCCCAGCGCGACTAAAGCCTGCGGACTGAATGTTTACCAAAGGCGACGATCAGCTGAAAAGTTTATACCAAAAGTTCCAGAGTTATGTAACTCCATTTTATTTCTGTATAAAGTAGGGCATGTAGATGACACGGCCAAAGGTCACCGTCATTCTTTCCTTTTCAGGCTCGTACATATGGGCAAGGGAATCTCTGTTCGATCTTAAGACATTTCATCTGGGATGGCTATTTTTACTCTTTCACGGAGTTCTCGTTGGCGAACATATGATGCTATAACGACATTTTACGAAACCTTCCCGAAATATCCGAAATTCCTCGACGCCGCCCACGCTCAGATTCACGACTCTCCGCGATCGCGGCATGAACTTTTACGCATTATATTTTCTACATATACGCTCGTTTCTCGTCAACTCCAATTCAGCCCGCACCATTGCTTTCTGTGTCTTTGCCCAAAGAAATACATGCGATTAAAATTCGACAATTGCATGTTGGCGGCATGGCGTAGATTCAAAGTGGTTTAGTACTACTGCTAGGTAACGATAATGATGATTCTCTGGTTGTTTACGGGTACAAAACAGGGCAATGTCTGTTTTTATGCTTTGGTTTTGGATTGGTACGGTACAAAATGGGATAGGATAGGAACAGAAGGGGTGGATGGATGACGGAAATGGTGTTCATAGTTGACGGATGGGAGACGAGGGACGGGATCTTGTCTATCCTCCATAAGGACACAAAATAGGGAGACGGGCAAATAAAAACACTGATCACTCACGCAGTGCAATGCAAGCCATGTTTTTATTTCATTGGGTTGGAAATGAAAACCCCCTGCAGCCTCAGGCAACCCCGCCCAATGTCTCAATTCAAGCGCCTCCATCTTCAGCTGCTCGAAATCTTACTGTGCTTTACATATTGAGCGACTCGATTGGAGTAGTTTCTCCAATCGAGGCACTGTCCGTGTTGGAACGCCCACCGCTCTACCAATACGTCCACTTGAAATTGGACACCTGATAACTCACCCTTTGGCACTTTCCTCCCAGTGGAGTAAGGTAGCCAGCCAAGCGTCCTGCTCTTTTCTTGGGTCAAGGCGAAGCTTCAGACTTGCGAATACACCTAGTCCGTAACACGCCAGCGACGCCTGTGTGAGCTGAGTAGGTAGGAGCGGTTTTACAACGCTACAAGCAAGGTCCAGTGGAACTATAGTTTCCCCCGCACGCAAGGTATAAAAGGCGCCACCCACCAACTTGCTTCTGACTAGCATGTGAGGGGTGCTGAAGAGGCTGAGATGCTTTCACCCCTACATATATCCTTTGCAACAACAACCTTTCTTTATCATTACTTTTCCTATTTGTCTTTACTTCTTACTGGAGTGTGAATGAATGCTTTCCGGATCTCGAGAGTATTAGATTTTGCTTGTCGACTTTCACCTAGGCTTACTCCAGTTCGTTTTCGCTATTTACCTACTTTCAGAAGACCGTTCACTATGGCTTCGAGCCTTGATTCAAAGAGGGCCGTTGGCAAGAAGATGGTCATCGCGTGTGATGGTACGTATCTCCCTTCCCCTACATCTCTACCACCTACATCTAACATGACCTGCACAGGAACGTGGCAGGTACCGCTATCCCATACTCATCATCCTGTACGAGTACTCGACCAGAGCCACCTAACCAAGACGGCTTGTAGAACAGCGATCAAGGCTACGACGACTCCGTCTTCGCACCACCAGCAGCCCAGATCCCCTCGAACGTCACACGCATCGTCCGCGCCATAAAACACAGGGACGACACCGGCATCCCCCAAATCGTCTTCTACCAACGCGGCGTGGGCGCTAATGGCAACGAGGAAGATAAAGTCCTGGGCGGCGCCACCGGTGCCGGGCTCTCTGAGCACGTCCGCGAAGCGTATGGGTTTCTGGCGAATAATTTCGACCCTGAGTCTCAAGATGCCCTCAATGATGTCTCGAGACCCATCGATGAGATTGTGCTGTTGGGATTCTCGAGGGGGGCGTTCACTGCGAGGGCTATTTCGAGTTTGGTGAGTGATGTTGGGTTGTTGACTAGGGTGGGGATGGAGAGCTTTTGGGGCGTTTTTGGGGATTGGATGAAGCAGAATTGCCAGGGTAGGCAGAGTGAGTGGTTTGAGAGCCAGTTTGGGAAAAATGTTTCTTTTACGGATCCGGTGTATAGAGAGACTTTGATTGAGGTATGTACTTGCGATGAAAGTGGAGAGAAATGCGGCTGATTTGATTGTAGCATGGTATTACAAGATGGCCGATGCCAATTCGAGCTGTTGGAGTCTGGGATACCGTTGGTAAGTTCGACTAACCTCTTAGACGTTTGGTGTAGCTGATAGATTATTCCCCGGCTAGGTTCCCTTGGTATACCTTTACCATTCCATGCAGAGAACGTCAAGGAATTCTCTTTCGTCAACAGTAAGGTAGCTGAACACGTTCAGCATGCATTCCAAGCCCTTGGCCTCGACGAACACAGAAATTTGTTCACTCCTACACTCTGGGAATGGCCAGACAACGACCAAAATCTGAAAAAGCTCAAACAATGCTGGTTCCCAGGTGAGCTTATTCTCATACAAAAAAGCCATTTTCATCCATGGGAGCTGAGGAGCCCGGGGCTGTTTCAGGAGCCTATATCTCCTATAGTGTTTAGGTTTTATGGATTTTTAATGTCCCACGCCACGGCACATTAGGCCGTAAAACACTTTAGGAGATATGCAAGCTCCCGAGACAGCTCCTACGATCTTGGGCTCTATCCCCAAACCCAGCTTTTTACTATGCTAATACGTCGGTTAGGCGTGCATTCGAATGTAGGCGGATCGTATCCCGACGCCGGTATTTCCAATATCACACTCGCTTGGATGATCAGCCAACTTGAAGAAACTGACGGCGGAATTTTGACCTTCGATCCTACGTATCTCGACTGGCTACAAGATATGAACAACAAATACTACATTAAACAAAAAGAACCAATTCGACCATGGGCCCTTGGCAAGCTCTACGACTCTGCACCTCACAACACGGTCAAGGGCATCTTTGCAGGTCTCGCACCCATAGTCCGTACCCCTGGCCGATACCATGTTGTCGACGACAAAACCGGTCTTCAAACCAATATCAGCTTGAAGAACACTTGCGAATGCATCCACCCCAGTGTACGAATCCGCATGGATAGCGGCGGACTTGGTACAGAAGAGGACTCCAAGCATGTTTCAGAGGTATCACATCTCTTGAATGCTGTAAAGGGTCTTGTGGGTCTGACTTCGAATAAGTATTCTAGTGCTGCGCTTAAGAACTATGAGTTGGTGGAGTCGGCGGGCGTGAAGAGTGAGGCGACGGGAGCGAGTGGTGTGATTTGGAGGGCGAAGGATGGCGGTGAAGGGTTGCCGGAGGAGGAGCTGGGGGAGACTGAGGTTAGGTTTTTGAAGAGGAGTGTTGACACGGCTAGTAAGGTTTGAGGGGTAGATTGGAGTTTGGGAACGGCTTGGGGCGTTATATTGGTTTGTCGAGGGAGGATAGGATGAAAAGGGTCTGCTTTTCTTGTTTGTTTTAGGAGGTGGATTCTTTAAAGGAGTGATATGCTTCTTTCATGCGTTCGTTTTCCGCTGGGTAGTCTAAGTCTGTGTAGCTTAGGTAATAGCAATACCCCTAATGATATTTTTACCGAGAAAGCAGCTCGTACCTGGTCGCATGTCTCATGTGATAGAAGCCACTCACTCGCTCGTGTCAGTGTCGTTGTGTTTCATTAGACACGCCAAGGGGTAAGATTTTTATATTGACTACAGTAGAGAGACTTAGGCACTTCTCAAAGGAAGAGATACCAAGTACTACACCTACCTGTTCGAGGATTTTAGCGGTCATCTTGACCAAAAACGTCGAATCAAAAGCTGCACTAATAGTCGGTCCTTCCTTCTTCGCTCGTTATTCCTTCATTATTTTATCAATGATGGTATTCTCAGAAACAAAGTCTAAGCAAGCAATCTAGATTTATAATGTCCGGAACTTCCATATAAACCTCTAGTATACGCATAGTATCTTCAACGCCCCATGACCGCAACGCCTCCCAATCCAAGTAAGTACCTCAAGTCACAGTCACAGCCTCAACCAGTTCCTCAGCAGCAGGCTGCTCAACAATCACTTTCTCCTTCTCCTTCTCCTTTTCGCCCTTCCCCCTCTCCCTCTTCTTCCCAACCTCCCTCTGCAACAAAACCACAAAATCCCTAGCCAGCCTATCATAGCTCTCCTGCAACGTCGTCCTGATGAACCCCATCAACATCCTATTACTCGTCACCTTGCCCTCCTTCTCTAGCACGAACCCGTCCCCGTTTTTATTGTGGGTCACCGTCCATGTCGTGACGCTGTGCACGCCCAGAGGCGCGTGCGTTATGGCGAACATGCCGGACGGGGTGTGCTGCATGCTGGTTTCGTAGGTGAGTTCGTCGGGGATGAAGCGTTTGGACCAGGTGCCGCGCCAGGTGTTCTGTTCTTGCTCTTCTCCTGGTGCTGTTCCTTGTGATGATGATGATGGTGAGGCTGCTTCGACGACAGAAAAGACGGGGATTTGCTCGATCGAGGTGGCGGAGCTGGGTTTCAGGGATGCGGGGACGGTCTTGTAGAAGGCGTGGATGGAGGGGGTGGGGAGGGGAGTGGCGGATTTTAGGAGCGGGTTGATGGTTAGCATTAGCGCGGGGTCGTGGAGGATGGTGAGGATTTCGGGGAGGGTGATGGTTGGGGGGAGGGCGGTGGTTGTTGTTACTGTGGTGGTGGTTGTGAAGTATGCTGTGGGGTTGTTAGAAGGCTGCTGTGAGTGAGGTGGAGGGGGTTGGATTGGGAGAGAGGGGAGAAGGGGGCTTACAAGACATGATTGCTGTCTTGAGTTGATTTGGCTTGGAGATGGGAGTTTGCAGTTGGTTGGTTAGAAGAAGAGGAGGAACGAGATTGGGGTTTGTTCCTCAATTGAGATGTGTTTAGGGGGGGGGGGGGAGCATGGAATGGGTTGATTGAATTGCGGAAGTTGGTGAGTACTGTAGCACAGAACAGATTGGACGGCTAACGACGCGACATGAATGAAACACAGAACACAAGAAACATATGCGGACACCAAAGAGAAAAGGCGAGATATGTTCAATTGCAGTGACAATGGCAAATAACTGGTGGCGAGACTGGATAATGGATGAATCTTACCTGAACTTACCTTAGAACTGCCTTGTCTCGAAACAAGTCTTCCGAGTCATTTAAAGGTGCGTGCCTCGTGTGCGGAGGGTGTGATGTACCGGTAGCACGTTAAGAGGAAGGGAGTGAGTGAGATACAAAATCAATCCTTCTCTCTGATGCTGTCCCTCCAACAATGCTTCATTAAGTGCTCGTCGTCTTGTGATGATGGAGACCCCGCATCACGTGAATACTCTCCACATTTGATTTACTTGGTGCATAACTCTCAGCACAAATCCCTGCATAATAATCGCTCTCCACTCCAAATGCCAAATTCGCAGACTCGGTGGAATACGGTACAGTATCATGGCCGACAGGCATATCGTAAGATTTTGCTGTATACTGCGTATACTCCGTATAGACACATTCGCGTCCTTGCAACGTTGCAATCATTCGGGCCGTCGAGTCTGGAATATGCTGATCCCTACCTCGAACTCCAATTCTGACAATTACAGTAGTATCTCCGGGGTCCATCCATGTGGAGAAATCCCACCCCCTGTCGCATCTCGTTGCCCGGTTCGTGGACAACTTCCCAGCCTTTTCTTCTGGAACATCAGCACCAAACAAAGGAAGCAAGAACCAGAGATGATTGGAACTTGCAGTCACCGTTGCAGTGGCAGTTGCAGTTGCAGTTGCAGTTGCAATTGCAGGAAATCGGGAAGGCCGTGACAGGCGGAACGGGATAAGTCAAGTCCACTCGTGTGTTCCGTATGAGTGTATGGAGTAGAGCAAAGACGGGGACGGGCTGGATTTTCTGTTTGGCGCCTTGATCAAAACCTGACCAAAACCTTGTTGCAGCTTCGGCGGGAGGCGTTTGGTCAATGCTTGGGAGAGCGCCTCAGCCGTCACTTTATATCCGCTCAATGAATGGGTGCTTGCTACGCTTTTGCTATTGAGCATCTGTAAAGATCACGGCATCCATCCCCTTACTCTTTGCATTTCTCATGATTGTCAAAGTCGCGTGGTGGTGCTTGATTTAGATCTCTACAAGATCTCGCCTAGATCCCCAGGTCTCCAGGTCTTCAGTTCCCCAAGTTCCCAACACCCCACCAAAACCAACACGAGGCTTGGGTTGGGGAATATCCAGCACTTCGTATTGGCAGAGCTGTATTACTAAAAAGAACCGATTTCTGCGAGAGACCTTCGTACGACCAAAGTCACACGATAGGATAGCCAAACAGATGGCACCATGAAGCATGGCCCGTTTATTCTAAACATTGTCGCGTGGAGCCCCCCGGACTTTGACATAACACACCATTCCTTTCTCGTTGGGATGCCTTCAAAGATCGGCGCCCTTGAGGCTTCAATTGAATGTTTGCTGGTCTCTGCCGCATCTTGACCAACAGAATGCTTTGCACAAGCACAAGGGTCAAGGGGGTTCTGGTCTTGTGAGAGTTGAACATCCAATAATCCCGTTGGATGTTCGGCCAACACCTTGCGAATGCATGCAATTGTTAGCGGCTTCCGAACTGTGCCAGCCTTACATCGTGCCTTCCCAGGATGTGAATCCCAGCATGCTTTTGTGATCGGTCCGTCTGCCCCAGACAGATGGAATATCAAAAATATATAACAACTCCACATCTCCGCAATCCTTTTAACTTTATCCTTTCCGCATCCTAAAGACTCTAGAATTCAAACAGTCATTGAAACACAACAATCATCCATATTCGTCCGAGGACCTGCAATCAACAACATGTACACCGTCGGCAATGTCTACGTCGTAAGTTACCAGCTTCTCAGAACTCTCCTTTCTCGGCACATGTCGTTTTCAAGTGTCTCTACCTTGTGTATGCGACTACGCGCTCCCCTCGTCTACTCTTCTTCCACTCAACATGCGCTCAAAACAAATGCTGACAGAAGTGCTTCTCCCCTAGATCGCCGCGGTCTCTGTGATCGGTGGTGGGCTGTTTGGTTTCGATATTAGCTCCATGTCAGCTATTATCTCCACGCATGCCTACCAATGTTACTTCAACCAAGGCGATAAGCCATGCAAAGGTCCACAAGCAAATGTCCAGGGTAAGTTATATCAGCCAGACTCATTGCAAAATGCAACATCTGACAAATGTATAGGAGGAATTACCGCTGCGATGCCTGGTGGTTCGTGGCTTGGTGCGTTGGTCTCTGGTTACCTCTCCGACCTCCTAGGACGAAAGAGAGCAATCCAAATCGGTGCCGTTATCTGGTGTATCGGCTCCATCCTCGTCTGTGCCTCAAATGGCATCGCCATGTTGATTGTTGGCCGTATTGTCAACGGATTCTCTGTCGGTATTTGTTCTGCGCAGGTTCCCGTTTACATCACCGAAATTGCACCACCATCAAAACGTGGTAGACTTGTCGGAGCTCAACAATGTAAGTTCTCTCGCATCATTAGCCATGGAACCCGTGACTGACAAAACATTAGGGGCAATCACCTGGGGTATTTTGATCATGTTCTACATCTCCTATGGATGTTCGTTCATCGACGGCACTGCTGCATTCAGAGTTCCATGGGGTCTGCAAATGATTCCTGCCATTATCCTCTTCGGCGCCATGCTCTTCCTCCCAGAATCCCCTAGATGGCTCGCCAAGAAGGACCGATGGGAAGAAGCCGTTGAGGTTCTTGCCCTGACACACGCCAAGGGTGACATCAACTCGCCCTTCGTCGCCAAGGAGATGGCAGAGATTAGAGAGACCGTTGAGTTTGAACGCGCCAATGCAGACGTCACATACTTTGAACTACTCAGCCCAAAGATGATCAATCGAACCCACATTGGTGTCTTTACTCAGATATGGTCCCAACTCACCGGAATGAACGTCATGATGTACTACATTACCTACATCTTCACCATGGCCGGTTTGGGTAGCAGCGTTCTCTTGCCTTCCTCGATTCAATACATCATCAATGTGGTTATGACCGTTCCTGCTCTGATATACGTTGACAGATGGGGCCGTCGCCCAACTCTTCTCATTGGTGCATTCTTCATGATGTTGTGGCTCTTTATCAACGCTGGTCTCCTGGCAACCTACAGCACAAAACCAGGCGTGGATCAATTCTCCACGGATGCCGAGTCCATGTCCATCACCGGTGCCCCCGCCAAGGCTGTCATTGCATGCACCTATCTCTTTGTAGCTTCCTATGCTCCTACATGGGGACCAGTCTCATGGATCTATCCTCCAGAACTCTACCCCCTCCGCGTTCGAGGCAAGGCTGTCGCTCTCGCAACTTCAGCAAACTGGGCTTTCAACTTTGCTCTCGCATATTTCGTCCCTCCGGCATTCGCAAACATCCGATGGAAGGTCTACGTCGTCTTCGGTGTCTTCTGCATCGCCATGTTCATCCACACCTTCTTCGTCTTCCCAGAGACCAGTCAGAAGCCTCTCGAGGAGGTTGAGGAGATCTTCGATGACACCACCCCCGGCTCCATCAGATTCCTCGGTACCCCAGCTTGGAAGACATCTGTAGACAAACGTGCTCGTCGTTTAGAGAGAGGTGAACTTGATCCCGAGGACAAGCACGTGGCATCCGTCGAGCACCATGAACCATCCCCAGAGAGAGTTGCTGAGATTCCCAAGGAGGGTTAAAGTACTATTCGTTGCGTGAAGTAGTGGGAGGCTTTTGAATACCGTTAGTATTAATTTGAATAGGCGAAAGGAAATGGGCACGGGAAGTTATACCACGTTTGTGTTTATGGTGGATGATACCTTTGATTGCTACACGAATAATGATACCACCAAAAACTTATCAATACACCCTCTATACCTCTTTACCAACATCTCTGTCCTGACACTGCTTGAATTGTTGAGCTGTGAAACTCTCCCGCACTGTGTATTGCGCATATTGGTTGTAATTTAGTCCCAAGTCTTACAGGCTGTTATTCCTTGCCCTCGCCGAGCAGATATTGGTACCTACCGCTCTGCGAATTTGAACCACATTTCTAGTGCATGTAGGCTCATATCTGGCGTGGTGTTTCGATTCAACGTATTGATGGTTCATAGCATCCCTGTCATGAAAGGTCCAACCTTTGCAGAAGCCACATGAGCTCGAAGATATACTAGTACCGTTTCCTCAGACAACACCAATAGGTTTCGGCACCCACGGTCCTTCCCACGCCGCCCATCCCTTGCCACCCAGACGCAGACGATCCGCACCAGCAGTCTCATCTTGTAATGCAGCATCTGTACCCTCATTCTCATTCTCACTCTGCAATTCCATCTCCATCTGCATCTCCATGTCCTCCATCTCCTTTTTCAGATCTTGTAGAGTTTGGGTGATAACAGGAGTAGGAGAAGGAGTAGGAGTATTTGAAAGGAGATCCGAGTCTAGTAACCGTTGCTGTAATCGCGACGCCCGTAATAAAACCCTCGCATCGGCATTCTCAGCCTCATCCAAGATTTCTGCCACGGCGTCCATCAACCGGCGTCGATCCCAGCTCTGTAACCTGCTCTCCCTACCACCATCATCTTCTTCTTCTTCCTCCTGCAAATACCTCCTCACAAATCCCTTACAATCATCCCTCTCCCCTTCCCTATCTTTCCCTTCCACCTCGACGTCTACCGACATCGACAACTTCACCCAGTAATACTCCCAAATCCACCTCAGGGCTTTCACGCTAGCGCTCCGCAGCTTGGCGAGCGACGGTAGCTCCTCGTGCGTCGCTTGGTGCCGGAGCTCGACGTACGTGGCGGGTAGGGAGAGCGTTTTTGCGATGCTGTACATGGAGAGTTTTTTGTGGGATGTTTGGTGGGAGTCTAAGAGGCCGGTTACGAATCTTGTGGGGGGTCAGTTTGGTGAATGGGGATGGATGGGGGGTTGAGGTGGGAATGGAGATGGCGAGGGTTTGGAATTTGGGGATGGGTGTGGGTATGGATGGTGGTGATATGTATTGTGATGGGTGGGAGGGATGTTCTTTTTGATACCTGACTTCAAGTATATCTCTCTCTCGCTATGCTGTTTCTGAGACTACCTCGAAAACCGCCTGACAAAGACCGCCACGAAAAGAATATATAAATAAAAGATTGTAAATGAGCAACCATCACAAATCCCCTCAAAATACAAGCACCGAATCTATAAGAAAAGCAACACCCTCCTTAAAAACACATAAAAAACACATTCACCGCACCCAACTCAACTCAAACTAAAACAAACCAAAGCAACTAAAATAAGAAAACCTCTAAAGAGAAAAATCATTCCAAACTAACCTACAAAAAGCCGCCGAATAAGCAGCCCTAACACAATACGTCGAATTCCCCGGCACATCATTCAAAATGGCACTCGTCAGAATAGCGCTCGCCTCCACCAGATGCGGACAATTGCCCCTCTGCATCCACACCGAGACCTGGGCTACGGCTTTGCGTCTCTCTTGCTCTACATCTTTTGCGTTATGAGTTTGGTTGTGGATGTGGTTGTAGAGCTGGCGTCGGACGAGGAGGAGGTCGGTGGGGGTACGCCAGGGGGTTATTATGTATTGAACCATGGTTTTTATTTGATTGGCTGAGTGACTGTTTTACTGCTACTGTACTGGTTATGAAGTATTTGGCATGTGGATGGATGGATTGGTAGGTGGAAAGTAGCGTATAGAGGGGGAGGGACAAGGAGGTTGTTGATTTTGATTTTGATGCCAAGACTAGATATGCGGCGCGGCTCTCCTCTCAGCTAAGCGAGAACCTTATTTCTTAGAGCAGGGCAGGGGGGCAAAAGGACGAATAGTTAGTTATATTTTTGTATGTATTTTGTACTGGAGTATCCTTCATTTATTACCTAGGTATGTATATATAGTGATGTCAAAGCTCCAAAAAACAATAATAGTTGATTTGTAAGTGGTCTGTAGCTGCGAAATTTGAATTCCCTGGCTAGCATGCATGCTGCCTTACTCCTTACTCATGGTCACTCCCCAGAGTGATATTTCTATCACCAAATGCAAGTGGGTTGTTGCATTCCTACTTTAGAAATGTTGCAGTCGTGTCTACAATCAGCAAGGGGAATCATGAAAATCCACGATTCAACATTCCTTCTTATCTGTTGTCTCAGATCATAAATCGCTAGCTGGATCTAGGGCCTAGGTCTAGCACAAATGTAAGACATGTCACAGGGCCGGATGGATGTCGATACTCGTACAGTAGTGGAGGGTGGAAGTGGAAGCGCACCCGGCTAGTTGAATAAAGTACCGAAGGGTAGGCACTTTTTGTTACTGTATACTCCGTTCTCTAGTCAGTCGTGTTGGCAACTTGGCATGGCTGATCGATCAAGAAAAGCTAGCTGCATAATGCACAAGGACAAATGATCTGCGAGGTACTGTATGAGATTCCTTTTCTGGTATGCCGCGCTTTGCGTCGGGGTGTTTTGATGGGTTTAACCCCTTTCGGCATGAAGTCAAGGGGAAGGGGTAAGCGAGGGGTGAATTTTACGTGTAGTATGTAGAAAAAGAATATGATGAGTGTTTAGATTATTTTGGTATTGTATATTTTGTAAAATCAGAGTCTAGACATCTAGTCTTCCAACTGCTACAATTTTTGTAGACATGTTGTAAGTGACGCCTCCGTAACTCCAACGCTGTGGTATTCCCATCCCAATGCCCAAACCTGTTTCCGTCCCAACGCTATGCTTTATAACCCAAAATATTGCTCAAAGTTTTCTAATACCCATAATCTATAGCCATCCGCTGTGCTCAAGCTGCTGGGCTCCATGAATTGGATATGAGACAGCATTGTTCTCTTTAACAACCTCGTCGTCATCTTCTGCCTCCCCATCTCGCTCGTCATCGGTCTCATCATCTTCATCCTCGCTAGGAGGTTCCCAAGTTTCCTCAAGCTTCAACCCCTTTCCCGCAGGCTCCGGTCGTCGGTATGCGGAGCCAAGTTGTGACATCATTGCTGACCGATAGTTATCGAGTTGAGGGTCCTGTGGGGGTGATTTTGCGGACTCGGGAGTGTCATATAGTCCTAATCCAATCAAATCTTCGCTTGTGTCCTCCATGTCTGAAAGAGGCTGATATGGTATTGACTCTTCAGCGGCAAAGTTGGGCTGAGGAATTTGTATTGGGAGTAAGTCATCCGGTGTGGGTGGCGCGGTGGAGCCTTCGAAGCCGTCCGTAGCGAAATTGCTCCAGTCGAAGTGTGAGTACATTGTTTGGTCCATCTCCTGTGCGGGAGCTGCGTTGTAATTTTGCATGTGTTGTCCCATCATGTCGGGTTGAGAAAATGCGTAACTCGGGGTTGATTGAGAGGGTGCGGAAGTCTGTTGGAAGTTGTAGTGTTGCGGTTCGTAGCCAGTATATGGAACAGATAGCGGGGAGAAAGTTGCTGAAGGCGACGTATATGCGGAATATACAGCTGGAGTTGGAGGAATGTTCATGAATTGTGCTTGATTGTTGTAATCGAAGGTTGGTGTCGGATAATTGGGTTGATAGTGTTGTTGAGTTTGATAGGAAGAAGGATGCCAGCTCACTGGCCGATTCGACGTTGAAGGTACTTGGAGACCATCATTCGAGACAAATCCAGCAGATATAGATGCCGCATTCTGGTCCATTGGGGTCACCCTCCGTCGATATGGATTATCAGCCATCACCGTTCGCCGTCTTCCCAACCCTATCGACCCTCGAGGGCTGTTGCTGGTACTGTTTGGTTTTGCAACCCTCATAGAACCCGCCGCTGAACCCGATCTTTGTCCATTCGACCCCCTTGAAAGGCGTGTGAGGTTCGACATTGACATCTGTTTAGATACGTCGTCCAGCAGAGTCTCCACTGTTGAATAACCCAATGGGGCTCTATCCCAATGCCCTGAATTCATCATGGCTGTGATAGTTGTGAAGGTGGGGTAGGAGGATATGTAAAGTACAGAGGGAGAGGAGAGAGGAGAGAAAGTCAGATGTTGTGGGCATCAAAGAACATGAATAAGTTATAGTTGAGAAGGGAGGGAGATGACATGTTGGCAGAGGAGAAAGGGATCATCTCAAGGAGTCAAGGTCAAGCCTAGACAACCGGGAGGACAAATATGGAGGCTACTGTACCTGTGTCATATGGCTGATGAGGGATCTGAGGAACGAACCAGGATTCCTTTGCAGGGGAATTCACCGGGTCTGAGCTTCTTCTGGGGATGCATGGTTCAAACTTTACCTTGATGCGCCGCTCCGTACTGTTCAGTGGTAGTGAATTATTTAGGTGAGGAATGACTGATGGTGGCCGAGCCCCTAGCCTGCAACATGCAGAGTTCGAAAGGACAAGCGGCTCCACGACTAGGCTACCTCCCGCGGCTGGAGAGGTAGGTATCAAGGGTCGCGATACTGCTATGGTCCTGTGGAGGCGCACGGCGTACGCAACTCCTTACCGGTGTGTGACGATCAAGGATGGCAGCGCCAGCGAGGGACGAGGTGATTGTTTTGATGCTGGTCTGGTGTTGGAGTTGGGGTCTCGCTAGGTACGGCACTTGTAGTAAAGTGGCTTTTCCCAGGACCTGGTGGACCGGCTGGGAACTGACTGGGCTCTTCGTTTGCGGGGCCTTTGTTAGGAAAGAGGGGAGGGCAAGGCAATAACGAAAGGCGGTCAGAAGGGAAGGGAGAGGGAAGGGACTACTGTACTCGTACTACTGTACAGTAATAATAGAGAGACACCACCCTCACACACCCTTGCACCGGGAGAGAAGGGAAGTGAGTGGGTTGCATTGGATTGGCATGGCGTGGCCATATCACGAATACGCTATGTTCCGAACTCGAACGTCGAGGTGGGCAGCCTCCAATTAGAAAACCCAAACTCCGTAGACCAGTCCCAGATATGTAATATATGTGGCGCCGGGGTAGGGTCCTTGGTAACGTACGCGGAGAGAACTTGTGGCTGGGACATGTGCGTAACAAGTAAACGCACCACCGGAAAGCATTTCAAAGGAGCCTAAGCACTCATTACTACCGTACTACCTACGGTATTTACCTACCTACTACTATCACTTCAACAAGTGCAGATAGACACAAGACGTCTATTCGAGTAGGATTCCCGAATAAATTTAGTCAAAGATATTCCATTCCACATTCCAGATGTGAGGCGTTGAGATTCTGAGGCATGGAATTGCTTTGGATGGATCGTCAAAGAGGAATCTCATGTGTTTCTCTCCCCCTGAGTGCTGTCGCTTATTATGAAGTACATGGATGGACATGGACGATGCCAGCTTTGCAGGGCTTGTGTTAACTTGACAGAGTTCGGGCTTACTACTCTAGGATATAATTGATTAATTTCAATCTTTATCCACCACATCCACAGACAATTCCTCTCAAGCCTTGCCTGAATGAGGCATATTATTGGCTTCTCGCACTTTAAGTGTCGCTATTAAATAATAGGTCGAAGCTTTAAGTTAGACCCTCGGAGTTTTCCTTGAGACCTTGACGACAGTCCGTACGGAAATATAGTGGGGAAGCCTCCCAACCCAATCCCCATGCTCTGAGATCGATAGTTAGCTCAGTCTCGTCCTAAACCACCGCAAATCCGACTACTCCGGAGTAGCTTCCTACGTATAAATTTCTGCGGGTGATCCAATGTGGGCCTCGTGTTGGAAGTAGATTTTAGAAGTACTACTTTAGCTTTGCCGCTGTCCAGGATTACTGATATACCTACATCTGATAAAAGGCGACAGCGACAGTGACGGCGACGAGAAGGTAAACCCGGTGCCTTGCTGCTGGCAGGAAAGAAATCGCAACCCCATCGTTCATAAGGGCCAACTCTGTCACAACTCATGTCCAGCCAGCATGAAGCCGTGGAGGACAGGTTGGGCTGCAATCCACAAGACCGGGCTACGGCAAGTCGATCGTGCACCGCATTCCTTTAAGCGTTCATGAGGGGGGAAAGTGGGTCTAGAGAAGGGGGGTGGAACCGTGGAAGGCTGATGGAAATGTTTTATACCCCTGCTTGCTCGCATGGCTTGGGGCTTGTTGTTTGGAGCCCGGGCCACCAAAGTCCCTACAGTAACGGAAAGCAAAAAAAGGTTTCTGCTGGGGCGGGCCAAAATAGAGAGCGTTAATCCCTGACGCATCACATCGGGAAGAAACGAGTCAAACGACACCAAGGATCTTGCCGCTCCGTGCTTTACTACAAACGCCGAGTTCAAAGCAGCCGAAGGAGGGTACGAGTACAGAGGCAAAAGTCAAGATGACGACTGCTTGAGTTATGACTGTACATTGCAATATGTACGTTGTTGGTACCTATTACTGAGCAGGTTACAATCCTTCCATACTGGTACTACCGGTATACCTTCGTAGTCATGCTGACCTGCAAAGCTCACGATACCTGCCTTCCAGCACAACAAAATCTCAATCATCCTCGGGAATTAGAAACAAGCGTCTGATGAATACTCCGTATTGATTTGGAGACTTCACTTCCCACCTTCATCGAGACACCTCACCCCACCCCACAATATAACCCTTGTATACCAGCACCGGTACCCTGGAAACATTTTTAGCTTTCGGCTTCGATGCAGACTAAAAGAGCGACTTGCCTTTATAGTAGTACGAGTCGATCAGATAAATATTTCGTGGTGATGCGCAAATTTGCTTGGCCCTTTTTGACGAGAAAGACTTTCTCTCATTGGCCACATGCCAACGACGGGGGGGTTCATCATGCTAGCGAGAGGGAACCGAACTGAACCATCTTTTTTGCCTGCTAACATGACATGGACTTCTTTAGCCCCTGTCACTTGATCATTATTGTTGACCTAAGAAATCGATATGCGCTGCTGTCTCCGGACTTGCAGAACAGAGGGAATTGCTCACGTCCAATCAGATTGGTGGGATTTCCTGCATAATGTTCAAAATGCTGGGTCTTACGGAAGCAGATTATTGGTAAGGCGGATCGTCACTTGAAGGTTCGAGCCTCGTGTCATCCTCGGCTTCATACCGCGGCAGCACAGTCTTGAACACGGCCTTGACATGGTCTTCCAAATCTCACTCGCGTCCCACGTTGCAGGTAGGGCGGATATTGTGGAGGGATGTGCCGTGTTTCTGGAAGATGGATTTTCAGAGGCCAACGGACCAGGATTTTGAGGCGTGGTACATACTAAAAGTACATCCTTTCTTCTGGAAACATAGTGTTGACCTTTAGCCTGACTTGGTTATACAGGTCTTCAGATCCCATATTAATGCGACTGACCGTGTGTTGTACTACCGGTACAGTAAAATACCTCTGCGTAAACATGCACTAGTTCTTGCCCCGATTAGCATTTGCGCATGTCTGACCGCTCCATATCCTCATAGTTCAGCGCAACTAGCCAGTCCTCATATTGTGGAAATAGGACATGAAGCGCAGCTCTAGCGATACAGTTCCGTATGGAGGCATATCGAATATCATTGGATCACAAGATGATGTGCATCTGGGCGGTACGGTACTCTCCCCCCCCCTTAATAAAGGTTATTGATCCTTTACGCCACCGTAAATACAAGGGGTTTAAGCCAGTG
>QGMG01000067.1:0-65036 GCA_007825325.1 Lachnellula cervina | reverse complement strand
GTGCGTGACCGTGCCGTGCCGTGTTCTTTTTTAGACTTCATTTATTGTTTTTGAATGGTTGCTTGTCTGCTTTTCATAGAGATCTTGTTTTTACTACAGGATCCCTGCCCTTTCGCAACTTGATGCTTGGAGTTTCCTCCGCTCTTGGTGCCTCGATCAGAAGAGTCTCTTCTACGGCTAGTTCAGCCACTTCACTTGGTTGGAGGTCTGTAAATTTTGTCCTTCGAGAATGAGTTGTTTATTTCACTTGACCTGTGACCTGTTGTGTAAAGCTTTTGTGATATCTGGACTTAGTCGTTGTTTTTCAGTCTTTTTCAATTGTATCATCGAATTGTTAGAGATATACGTAGTGTCAAGTTAAATGCTCAATTTAACAGATCGCTCACGAGTAGTCGCCTCGTTGGAGCTGTATTGCAGCATCCTTCCTCACCCAACTTCCGGCGTATCACTGCCTGTTCATATATCGAGACTGACTCAATCCGCCGCATCTCATCCCTGGCTTGCTTCGCATATTGTCGAGTATTCCTTTTCAAACCCGTCCTATCCGCTAAATCACCAAACCGCGTCTTCCAAAATCTCCATCTCTCGTCTGAAACCCCATCTGCGCCTTTCCAAAGACTTCCTCTACTCCGAGCTGGTGAAGGAAGTCGCGTGATGCCCATAGCATAGTCATAGTCTGCCTCATGGCCACGATTGTGTTCCTTGATTTTCTGCCCTGCATATAAAATCCAGCACGCTGCGGCAGGCACCACATCATCCAGCGCCGCTGCCGTTTTGTCTTCCTCTAACGCCTCAGTCAAGGCGAACAGTGCCCTATCCTCAAGACTGCTGATATCCATCTGGGCGTACAGTCTCGCACCGAAGGCATTCAAACTCGCCCATGCCTCCGAGGACATTGGTATCGTATTTCGACTCCTCCAAGGACCAGGCAGGAACCTATTGTTCAACAAATTTGGATCGCTCTTCCTCTCGCACATTCGGGGCACCAATGGTGCGTCAAATTCAAAGTCATCCCACACAGCTGGCAACATGGAAAGATCATCCCAAAATGTACAACCCCACTGCTTCTCATAAGCAAGACGTCCTTCAAATGGAGGCGCAGAACACTTTCTAATCTCGAAAACGAGTTCGACAATGAGCGAATGTTTCGGAGACGATGAATGATATGTTGTGGCCATGAAGCAGATGATTCCCCAGAGATGGCAGATGTTTTGTATCTCTGCAGCCGTTTTCATGAGTGGTGCCAGGAAGGAAGTAAGTGAGGCTGCCATGGATGGCGCATTGCGGGCCGGGCTGATCAGATAATCTGAGATGAAGTCGTATATATTTGCTGCAAGAGAGTTTCCGACCACAAACGATGGTCTTGGCGGGGCAGCCATTCTGTCAAGCGTTTGTGTGTAGTCTGATCATCTGGGTTTTTGCTATTTGGTTTTATACATCAATTAGATCTTGTAGACTTTTTCTAGTCCCAACATCGGATAGGGCGTTGATGGTACGAGCTGTGCCTCAAAGTTTGCATATACGACGGACACAACTTTATAATGATTTGCCAGTGGAGAACGACAGAGCGAATATAGCTCCCGATGATTGCTAGCTGCTATCCAATTCCTTATGTCATCCTGCAAATACATGGCAAAGTGCAGCGTACTTCGCATAGTGACACAGTACAAGGTTAATAAGCAGTAGCGTGGAAATAGGACTTCTACTTCTCAACGCTATTTAAAACCCCGATTAAACCACAGGAAATGTATAAAACTCCGGGTCATTAATCTATATCCCTCAACACCTTACAAAATCATGCATAAGTCTTTCAATATTATTTCTTTTTATTAATCAAAAACAGTTGGAAATTAGCAGGCTGCGATGTACTTTGGCGATCTAATTATCTACATAATCTCGTACTCCAACTAGGTATGCAAGTAATCCTGTCAGCGTAGCAAGATACGGTATATATGATATCATTAGCTTCTATTACAGTAGAAACAACGTATTGTAATTAGTGTTTTCTTGGACGCTTAATAGATTTATACCACTGCAGAGAGAAGTAGAGGTACGGAGTGGAGTTTCGCTTCCATTCAAATGTGATATTACATAATCATCTACAGTACTTTCTTACCTAATAGATTTTTTTTTACTCGGTCTTGCTTAAGGCTATTCCTGTAAAGCTAGGTTTTTAGGTGCTCTAGCTTTTATGAAGAATACTAGGTAGCACGTCCTCACCTAAATTACTCCACTTTAGCTATGTGGACTAATCGGAGTTTTAGTATTAAGCGAAATGAGGGTAAAAAATATCTATTAGGTGAGATAGTACGGTATCACTTGACTGGCTCTGGACTTTGATACGACGTGCAACAAATTCCGGATCGGGTAAACATGCTGGGCCAGGCTAGCTGTAGGACAGGGACAGGCACAGTGGAATTTCGAGACCCACAATCCAATCCAATCCCATCACGCAGTCTTCAGACCGGAAGTTCAAGTTTGGCCAAAACAGGGAGCGTATTTCGCTATACCTGTGGTCAAACTCCATGACTGCTACAAAGTAATGTAAGTGGATATCTTATACACACACCGAAACATAAAAAAAGAAAGAGCCCTCGATCCAATAATCCATGCTCAAATGCTTGGTCTTGAGGTGCCCGAGGTATTCCTCATGTCCTACTCCCTAGACTATGTTTTCTGAATCAGCCCTGGCATGATTCCCGGTTCCTCCCATAGGCTCGCGAACGGGAGCGGAAGAATTTCCCTGATCATAACCTTCACTAGCAACCACTCCACTTTGTTGTCCATCGTCAGCAACGTGCTGCTTGGCCCCAAGATGCCCACTAGCTACACCCCAGCCAGCTTGACGCGTAAAGACGGCATGCTCGAGCTCTGTTCCAGCGCCGTTGAAAGGTCCAGCTCTATTGAGTGGAATGTGGTTGATACGCCAGTCCCAGATAGAAGCATACACCATTCTATAAGCAGAGAACGCCATGACGGTGCCTATAATTGCGCCCGCGAGGCAGTCGTACCAGTTGTGGTATTCGTCGATTGTAAGCGCACCAGCAATGAGCGTGGCACCAAGGATGGGAGCATAGATAGCAATCAACTTCCACATGGCAGGGTGATAGTTCGACCAGACCTTTAACTTGGCATTCAAGTAAAGGAAGAGAAAAACAAAGCCAGAGAAAGCAGCTGTGGAATGACCTGAGGGGAATGACTCGAGAGAATCATCAATCTCATTCTGGTTCCCTGTGCAGACTCTACGATCATACATTATTTGCTGTAGACCGTTTCCTGTTCCCTGCTGTACGCTAGGTTTGCACACGGTCAAGAAATGTGGTCGGAGTCCGCCAATAAGCCACTTGAGGATGACTTGGAAAATAGCTGTGGTGAGAAGGGAGTAGGAAAGTCCGATGATGGCGTTGTTCAAGTCCCAGAACGAACGAACTCGGATCTGGCATATGAGGAAAATGGAGACAGGGACCACTAAGGCGAGAACTGTAGCAGCCCAGATCGGCACGATTTCGTTTCGCATGGGGTAGGCGAATTGAGGGTAGACGATTTCGCCATTTTGGAAGTAGATCGGAAACGAGCGAGATGGTGCCGGATGAGCCTTGAAGACCTTCGGATATATTAGATCGCGATAGCAAATGGGAGGTGGTGTTACTTACTGCCAGCCCGATCATACCCATGATTGCCATCGTGACGAGGTCAATCCATGTGACCTTAATCCACTGGCCAAACGTTGGTCTGTGAGACATATTCATGACAAGAGGATCTTTGCGAGCATGGCTGCCAGTAGTTGATGCTGAATCTGTGGCATTGGTGCGCTGAAAGTGCGAAGCCAAACCCATTTTGATATGATATGCAGAGTTATGTTGATGGATGAAGTCGATGGGGTAGGAGTTGCTAAGTATACCCTTGAGAAAGCGGCAAGATGAATGATGTGGAATGGATAATGGACACTGGTGATTTTATTCGTGGGCGAGCGGAAAATTTGGAGGAAGGCGCATTGAAGTCAATGGATCAGTGTCATTGATCATGATCGCACATCATATTTGGGGAAGGCGGGAGAGAGAAACGACGCTCGCCTTGGAAACTTTCACGAGAGGGAACCACTATTAGAGAAACCACACACGAACTGTTCAGGTCGCCATATTGCATGAAGCCAGCCAATAATTACTCAGTAAAGTAAGTCTCACTCGAGGTCAATACTTCATTTCGCGTTGTTGGGCCATCTAGTGCCAACATATTCAGTAACATCGTTCGAGCCTTATGCTGCCCGCGAGCCAGAAAAAATAGATATCGCGAATAAACTCAAACCATGTAACATAGATTCGAAAAGAGGTTATTTTTAGTAGAAAAGGGGCTACTCGCTTAAATAACTACTGTTACCCAACCCACCGCGCCCACCAGACCTTGTACTTGTTAGATACCTACGCTGCCTTTTTAAGTTTAGTGCGCATGCGACGGAAAGTAATCAACATGCAGCGTGAGAGAGTATTTTGAATTACCTGGAAATCATAGGTACCACTGTTGAATTACTTAACGATCTAAGTCGTTATGTCTGTCAAGCACGTGCTCACGTGGGACACTAGTGAGCATAAAATCTCTGTTCGTACAGCTTGAGATAGCTTCCCAATTCAACCAATTTGCGTCATTCTAACGATAATCACTTGATTTAGAGCATCTTACTAGCAGCCAAGCTAAACTATTACATCTCCATATTTCCGGACAGACTGATCCCACTTACAGAAAAAGTCCTTATCTCATGCGGCTTGCAAGGGTTTCCGGCACGCCACCCACTTTATATGGGGCTCAAAGTACAGGGTGGTGTTGTCACCAAATCTGCAATTTTCTACTTGAATAAGTCTGATATGAGTAAAAGGATGTATTAATTGGCTGAATAGGTCCTTTGACACAATGATTTACGCCTCATTTGAACATCAAACCGCCCCGAAAAAGTTTCCGAGAGCCGGAGTCCATATAAGTCTAGGAAAGATATATAATAATGTGGAAATGTGCAGATTTGGTGACAACACACCCTCTGCCTTTTCAACGGCCGGCAAAGTTAGTTGCTTAAACAGCCGTACATATGTGGAGATTTTCACTCTAGCGAGGCACACATCAGCAAAGGATGGCTAAATCTGAGGAATTCGACCTTCTGTTAATATTATCTAGGTTTTTCTTATATTTGAAGTCAACATGTCTCTGGAACCATCAAGTCCCAGCATGGGCAGGACGCGCCGACGGTCTAACATGGGCGGCGACCCAAGCTCGTTCCGGGACGGATCTAAAAAGGAGCCCAACTCTTCAATAGCAGAGATGATACTTCCCTCCATTCCATCGCCCACCAGGGTCATCCCATCTCAGGGATACACTCCCAATATCTCTGAATTCAACACGCCCTTATCCACACGACCACCGTCCCCAGTTGGGCAACAGGGGATGGTGGAATTGTTGGACCATAATTCTATCGCAACGTCATATGTAGCTATAGGCAAGCTCAAATCATGGCGTGGAGCCTTCATATTGCTGGTAACATGCGGATCGCAACTCATGGACAATATCTTCATGACTGCCGTGAACATTGCGCTACCCACCATTCAGAAAGAGTTTAATGTGCCAGTGGGCGATCTCCAATGGTTGATCTCAGCTTATACCTTGACCTTTGGGGGCTTTCTCTTGCTTTCGGGGGTTCTTTCAGACCGGTAAATCCAACTTCATACTCGGTTTGATCTTTGCTGAGTTTTCTTATTCAGATATGGACGAAAGACCATTTTCTGCCTCGGAATGTCATGGATGTCAATCTGGACTTTGGCAAACGGCTTCGGGTCCTCCTTTATCCAATTGGCTGTTTTCCGTGCGTTGCAAGGCATTGGTGCTGCAATGACAGTGCCATCATCTGTCGGGATCATTTCTTCGTACTTTGTTGCGAAAGACCGGACCATGGCGCTTTCCTTCTTCGCTGCGTCTGGCGCTGTAGGATTTTGCTCAGGTCTCATTGTTGGTGGCTTTTTGACATCTTCTCTTGGCTGGCGTTATATCTTTCGCATTTCGGTCATCATTACTAGCAGCTTGGCTATAACCGGCGCCATTATATTACCAAAGGATAGATTGGAAGGCCATGAACGGCCGCGGCTGGACTTTGTTGGCTCTGCCCTATCTAGTGCGGGGCTGATTCTTTTGAGTTTCATTCTGAGCTCTGGTGGTTTGTATGGCTGGAACAAACCATTCATCATCTTGTTATTGATAGTTAGTGTGGGACTTCTCTTTGCTTTTACCTGGGTAGAAAAGAAGGTTCAGAATCCGATCATGCCACTCTCTTTGTGGAAAGTACAAAATTTTGCTGGATTGTGGATAACAGGTTTTGGTATGTTCACCTTCCCTTGTTATGACAGACACTAACTTTTCAATAGTTACATATGGGAGTTATCAAATTGTTATTTACTACATGGTGCTAGTGGCGCAAGAGATTAACCAGTTCTCTGCCGGCCAAACAGCATTGCGATTCTTACCAATGGGTGCAACCGGCTTTGCATTTTCACTAGGAATGGGTAAGATAATCGAAAGGTTTAATACCAAATACATCCTTCTGGTTGGCTTGCTTATATGCATGATCGCCCCTATCCCGACTTGCATGATGAAGGAGGGCGACATAAACTTGTAAGTCTACTACACCCGACTGATCTACCACTACTTACACATTGCAGTTGGAAGCATGTACTCCCGACAAGTATTATGATCGTGGCCGGCGTCACAATTGTTTACTGCTGTTGTACATTGATTCTCTTGGCATCCGTGCCAAACAATGTCAAATCTCTCTGCGGTGGAATGGTTGGTTTTATCAATTACTCCAACGATTAAACAGTTTTCTAATAATGGTCAGATCAATACGGCGTTCCAAATCGGATCAGGGGTTGGATTGGCACTTACGAGTGCTATTGTCACGGCCGTCGATATCAATAAAGGGCACTCTATAATGGAACAATACAGCACAGGTCTCTGGTGCTGCGTAGGATTTGCCGGCATTGGGCTTTTCTCGACCTTGATCGGTATCAAGAGCACAAGTATATTTACTCGGGATGTATATCTGGTACATTAACTCACACGGTGACTTACGGCCGTCTCCACTGAAAGGACAAGCCTTGCTGGGGACAGAAAAGGCGGTACCAATTTATAACATGATAGGTAGCGTGGGACATTAAAAGTCGATGGGAACAAGGGCTGCTTTTTTGTCTAGCAGGGAGTTTAAGAGGGTTTAGAATTCACTAGAGGAGTTGATAAGAGTTTTCAAAGGTATTCATAGACAGAAAATACAAAATTGTATGAGCCACGGGCCAAAGAGTAGAATCTGAGACGACCTTTCAAGAAATTGATAGTGCAAGTGATCCAGGTTTTGAAAGCTTTGTTGACGGCAAAGGAGAAAGACGAAAAGGGCCGCTAAGTAGTCTCACTCCTGGTCACCTGATATACACAGCCACACCCATGACGCCACTGCAACTGCCCCTCCAACTCAAAAGTACTTGCCCTTTGCACCAAGAAAACTTGCCTCGCCTTCTACAAAACTGCCTGTCCATCACTACTGTGAAAGTCCAAGTGCTATACGAAGTCCGCAGACTATCTATTCTCACGTATCTCGAGTGATAGAGACGTTGCGAACGAAAATGTTTGTCCTCAGAAATGGTATGTATCTCCAGGCTTGTTTATCGAGAGAATTCCTACCCCTCTGTCGCGTCAACAAAGGGCAGGCGCGACCTGCAACCGATGCTAACATTCACTTCACTACAGTTGGTAAACTTATCTTCGGTGATACCTCTAAACAGTCTATGATCGAGCTCCCGCAAGGCCAACTCTACCTCGTTCGACCACTCTCGCCCAAAGGGTACTCCGAACTCATCTTCAAGGACGGAGCCGCGAGAATTCGACCAACAAACCAAGAATATCAGTATCAACTTGTTATACAGCGCGCATACGAGGAGGGCGAGGAGGAGCTGTTGGACGACGGGGACGGAGAAGACTCGGAATCTGCTGCTTTGGCTGCTGAGCGAGACGAGAAGACATTCCTTCTTGACGAAAGCCTGCACTTCCGATCAGAGATTCGACTAGGCGGAGAAAAGGTTCTCGCGTGGAGAGATTTGAGTGGCGACGCCGGTGACCTCTACGAATTCGTTTGCGACAACTCAATCGCCGAAGACCAGGTGCAGGCTTTCGAGCTAACGGCTGTTCAGTGCCAATACGAACGAAAGCACCGAAAGCCCTACACACTCGCGACTACGCAAGATCTTGCACAGCTCACTTTCGTTGACGAACAACCAATTCCAAGCGCAAGTCCGATACATAGCCCATCTCGTAGTCCTGAAGCCCTTTCACCAGTCTCCAATATGCCCGCACCACCTAGGAGCACCGCAAACTCTGCATTGAAACGGGAGAGAGCTCCAGCTGAATCTAGTGTTTCCCGAAGCACTCCAGCCCGCGATGACACTCCTACGGTCGCGCCACCAGTTGGTGTGCATCCCGAATCTGGCTCTGTCCTGGCACAAGAGCTTGCGGAGCTTCATCTTTTCGACTTCCCATCTGGCTCGTTCATACTCCAGGATCCGGCCGTCAAGGCAACAGTGTCTGAAGTAGGCAGCTGGCGATACTATCTACAAATCGGAAGCAAGGAGCACCGGGACTGGCTTGGTCAAGAGATTATTGCTGATATAAACCCTGTCTTTAATTTCGAGTACCTTTCTTGCATCTTCAACGCATATGCATCTACTGGAGAAGCCTACTCCTGGCTCCTTCGATTCAAAGATGAGGAGACCCTCCTCCGCTTTCAGGAAGGTCTCATGCAAGCTTTGTGGGAACAATTAAACGAGATGAAGTGGCAGAAGGTTAAGCAAGATGAACGTGACTATGTCACGGAAGCGTTCCAGGACCTTACGATGGCTGACGCACCACCCGATGAGGAGGAGGAAGAGGAGTCAGAAGAAGTGGAAGACGACAGTCAGAGGAGCGAACACTACGATAGCGACGAAGAAGAAGACGATGTGGTCACTAGAGACGATGATGGCAGCGTCAATTCTCAACTCGCCGTAGGATACAAACACGACCGATCATTTGTCGTCCGTGGATCAAAGATTGGAGTATTTAGACATACCCTAAACAACCATCTGGAGTTTGCATCAAACATCTCGAAAATCGAGACACCAAAAGGAGCTGTTTTTAAGCCCAAGAAGGTTATGCTTCACGCCGAGGATAAGAACATGATTTTGCAAAACGAGAATGATCCCAATTCTCTGTACCAGCTGGACTTGGAGTATGGTAGAATCGTTGATGAATGGAAGATCCACGATGATATACCTGTCGACACTTTCGTGCCTGAAAACAAATTTGCGCAAATGACCGGGGAACAAACTTTCCTTGGACTCTCTCGAAATGCTCTTTACCGCATAGACCCACGTCTTGCGGGCAACAAGCTCGTTGATTCCGAACTTAAGCAATATACTTCAAAGAACGACTTCTCCGCTGCTGCCACAACTGACAAGGGGTATATTGCAGTCGCCAGCAACAAGGGAGATATTCGCATGTTCGACCGCCTAGGCATCAACGCCAAGACTCACATCCCAGCTCTTGGTGAGCCCATTATTGGTCTCGATGTCAGTGCTGATGGTCGCTGGGTTCTTGCTACTTGTCGTACTTATCTGCTCCTTATCGACGCTTTGCAAAAGAACGGCAAGAACGAGGGAAAGCTTGGCTTTGAAAAGTCATTTGGCAAAGACTCGAAACCTCAACCTCGTCGTCTGGGACTGACACCAGCTCACGTTGCCCAATTTCAGCACGAGACCGGAGCCCCATTGTCTTTTACCACAGCACGCTTCAATACGGGAGAAGGGTTATCAGAAACTTCTATCGTCACAGCTACTGGTCCCTTTATCGTCACTTGGAACATGAAAAAAGTATTGAGAGGAAACAAAGACCCTTACACCGTCAAGAGATATTCCGAGGAGGTCAAGGCGGACAATTTCAAGTATGGCAGTGACAAGAATGTCATTGTGGCCTCCCTAACGAGGTCAACATGGTTGCGAAACAGACCTTCAAGAGACCCACCCGTGAGAGTATTGCTACAGCAGCGAGACTTGGTGGTGGCAGTTTCGGTGGAAGACAAAGTGATGCAGGGAGAATTGGTTCGAGGGATAGTGCCAGGTACAAGCTTGGCAGAGAAGATGTGGTGAATTCTCCTTATTGAGAATCGAAATTTTCGTTGCGCCTGTCTTTAATTAATGAACTTATGATCTGGGTGGGCGTTTGGAATTTAATACTTGGAGGACCCACGGTGGACGGATGGATGGATGTGGTTGCGTTAAGAAAGTGCGGCTGGACATGTCAGCGAAATGTCGCACCCATGTATGTAGCACAATACCCTTTGAATCACTTTACCAAGTAAGATTTAGTGTGATAACCTTCCAACACTAGCAACTTTTCTCTTTGTGGCCTGCTTCTCCTTCCTGTATGCTTCCTTGTCTCTCTACTGCTTCCTTCTCACTTACTACTACCTGCGTAGCATATAGCTAGAACTTTACTCGTCTTCGTCGTCTTCATCGTAGTCATCGCTGCCGGAGTTTTCCTCGTCTGAGTCTTCATCCGTATCTCCACCCTTTACTTGTTCTGCGAGAGAAAACATAAGAGCGTCTTTTGTGATATCTTTTGGCTGTACTCTTTCATCTTCAAATGAGCCGTCGATCAGACCATCACACTCGTTTCCTAGCTCCTCAATAAACGCCTGGAGCATGTGTTTTGGGAGATATCTTCCACGTGTTCCCCAGAATTGACGTCCTATCTCATTCTTTAACGTAACGGGATTGCTTTTGTCGGAGCCTTCCTGCCTACGCCAAGCACAGCGCAGTATTTGAAGGCAGTACAAGAAGTATAAATACCGAGAGCGAGGTCGAAAATCGTTGAGAAACTGCACTTTAGTGTTGTGGAGTTGTCGCCATGTAAGGCCTTCCTTGTTCAGAAATTGGTCAACAAAAGCGGTTTTAGGCCCATCGCCTTGCTTCTTCTTTCCCTTCTTCTCCTCACCCTTTATGGTTGGGGTTAGGTCTGGAGGTGTATAGTCCCAGTCGATGATTTGAATCTTGAAATCTTTGGGCTCAGTATCGTACCAAGCGTTGATTTCTTCCTTGGAATGACCATCGTCTATGTCTGGAACAATAATGAAGAATCCTACATCTAGGACCTTGTCCGCGGAGTTCGATATTATCAGGCCGTTCCTGGGCGAGAACAACTCATCTTTTGCTTCAGGACCAAATATAGATTCCATCATATGCTGCCCATGCTTATAGGCGTAAATGTGGCCAGCGGTTGTGTTATCTTCGTACACCCAATCTTTCAAGACTGGGCACCACAATAATTTCTCGCAGTTCGATGCTGGATTTCGTGACTCGTACGCCTTGATTATATCAGACCTGAAGTTTGACTGCTTGCTAGCATCGCGTTTTCCTCGACCCTTCTTGATGTAGCCTAAGCCCAAAGAACTTGTTGTAAACAGCTCCAACCATGATACGCGGCTCTTCCGGCCACTATCAGTCGTGTCTGCAGTGCCCAGCCTTTCTGCGTGACTCTTCGCAATCTTCTCCTGAACCTCTTCCGCCTTGATCTTCGTTGCTAGGACGGCAGCTTCCTCTGTCCCCACCCATGACTTCTCATCGCCTTCAAACCTAGCAATGGAGATCTTTTTACTCAACTCTTGATTAAGTTTCGATATCGTATGGAAGTCTGCCACCGAACTCCAGTAGCTGTTATCACGTTAGGTTTTTGTTTCTTAATAAAGCCAGAGAATATACCTATGGCCCCATGAAGTTTGAGGTTTTAGTTCTCTCTTCTTATCGCTCATCACTCGTTGCAACGACGCTTGTTCTTGGTAGAGGTCATCAATAGACAGGCTAGTCGCCCGTTTGCTCGAGGTTCTGGTGGGAATTGTCGTCTTCATCGTGTGTAGAGATTTAATTATTAGGTGAAGAAGATTAAAGTCTGAGAATAAATTACTCTGTGCGTAATGGAAGTCTTTATTAAACGCGGGAGCTAAAATAAAGCCCGCGCACCTCCTTTCTTACAGTAGTATGTTTTTTCGTCAAATGACTAAAACCGCCTCCGCAAAGTTGTAAATTACTAGAACTGTTGGTAATACATAGTGCACTGGTTCGGCCTAGATCACGTACTCATTTCTGGTGGTTACGTGGTTGCATTCTAGGTGTTGTAGAGGTTCTAGCTAAGGTTGCGGCGACGAGGTGATAACCTCTTCGCTGCTTAGTCATGAGATATGGTCACGTGTGCCACGTGACATATACATCCCAACAAGAATTGCCCTTATAAAGTTCGTAATAATTAGAACCGCCCTCCTACTAAAAAAATTATAACAGTTTAGAGTATATTCTCATATTGCACTCTTTTATATTATACTCTTTTATATTACACTCTTACTCGGGCGGATGTCTTAAACCTTAGAAACTCGCTTAAGAAAGGGGCAAGTCTCCCCTTTCTAATCTCTCACTTGATAATAGTTCCACCTTGAAGGCAAGGTATAGAACAAACAATCAGGAATTCAAATTAAGAGGCAACTAGAATGTGAATAGGTCTCAAGCAGAGGATCGGAATATGCCGGGTGAATTGAAGCCGGAAAAACAAGTAACTTGTATGCACCCTGCCGGCCGCGTGGTAAAATAGACCATAAAACCTCGAACCGCGCCGCGTTTGCTCCTCGCAGCAACCTTTGAATACATACCTGCAACTGTACCTCCCCGAAAGCCAACGCTCTCGCTCTTCCTCAAGGGCAACGCAGATCAAAACGCGTAGAACGACCGCCCCTACTTCTAAGATGAGGGAGCCACAATTTATCGAAGCGCAGTTTATCGCAGCGCGGTTTACCACCAATGGCGAATACATACCCGAGAGATATGTTCCAGCTCGCTACATCCCAGGCGAAGGAGAGGAATCATCAGTGCGTAGATATCCACTCCTCTCTACAGACACACATCGACTATGCTCGTTCGTTACTAATAACAATACATCCAGACACCGTCCAATATTTCCACCCTCCCAACACTCTCCACCATCCTCCGCCGCGCCCTCGCCCTCGCCACCTCCGCCCTCCTGCTCTACCTCCTCCACCCGCTCCCGATTCTCCTCACGCTCCTGACGCTCATCACGACCTACCACCTCGCCTTCTCTGGAAACATGAAATGGTATACGCTAGCCCTTCTTGTGACGAACGCGCTGGCTGCTGCTGTTCGGATGGAAGAGAGCTGGCTGTGGTTTTGTTTGGTGGTTGTGTGGTTTTTGGGGTGGATGGTTATGGATGGTAGGCAGAAGAAAATTATGTATCGGGTCTTGGTCTTGGGCTTTGTGGTTTGGGGTTCCAGTTTTGTTCGATGGGGGGCAGAGGGCGAGGGAGAAGAGCTATGAGCTAGACAGGTTGGTTCTTATTTTCGATGGTAGGATGTGCCACTGGGGTAATCCAACTGCGTAAAGGCAAGGACTCGTATACATGAGTCATTCCGAAAAATAGGGAGTGAGTAGGTAAAGTGTGGTATTAAATGTAAGCCAAGGTTATTATGTATCATTTCCCCACCAGACGCCGAAAGTGATGTGTATATACTGTACCTGTCCTTTCTTCTTTAATTCCCCCAAACCTCCTTGAACGCCGCCTGAAGACCTTCCCAATCATTATAAAGGTTGCCTGACCTTGAATCGTAAAGAGCCCGCGATATCGCTCATCTCTGCATATGACCCCTCGTCTTTCTCTTCTACGCCTTTCCTGGCAAGTACCTCTTTGTACGCCCACCCCTTTCTCTCCCTAATTGTCCTGATGCCCTTCCCCGATACCTCGATGTCACCTGACACGGTCTTCGCATGGATCGTTCCCTGCCAAACACTCGGGTACGAAACTTGCACACTCGCGGAATTGGAGGTATGCCTTGACTGTACGTTCCGTAGCTTCTTCTTGGAGGTTTCCGAAGGATTAAGGGTGACGAGTGACCGATCTACATTTGGCGGGAGGACGATGTAAGGCTCGTCGTCCCCGATTGGGCTGTAGGGGTCAGGTTGTGGTTGTTGGTCTGTTTGACCGTCGGCAGAGGAGAGTCGGGAGATAAAGATGGGGTCCAGGAGTTCGATTTCATGGCTACCGCTTACAGTATGGGTTTCAAATCTGCTGGGAGGAGCATCGTCCGAATTATCACTGGTGCTAGCTTGCGTGACTGGCAAGACTATCAACTGAATACTGCCGGAAGTGCTCTTGAAGCTACCCACAGAGCCTAGGTAGAAAGTTCCATCAATGCTACCAGAGCTGGAATGGACGTTGGTAATGTAATTTCGAGCTGGTGGGGCGAACTTTGGGTTTTCTGTACCCTTGATGGGGAATTCGACTTTGATCGAGCCAGATGCTGTCTGGACCTCGATATCGGCAGGTGCTGGAGCTTCTTTGAGAGCATCTTGAGGAAGCACTTCGACCGAGACGTCGCCGGATTGAGTTGAAATTACCAGGTCATCTAATAATGGATAGAATCCATGGACTGATCCGGAAACGGTCTCTACCACGATGCGTCTAGACGCAAATGGATGGGTAGGACCTGTCTTAAACCACTTATCTGATAGTATACCTTGACCTTCGAAATTGGATCTGTCAACAACTGCCTGCCCTTCAGGCTCTTTCACGTCTTGAGCCACAATTTCCTCGCTTCCGTTGATGGTCGGAAAGTAAACATCTCCTGACAAAGTCGTAAATTTTGAACGGCCATCAACCTTGACCTTGAGGTCTTCAAACACCCTAAGTGTAAGAGTAATAGCCTCAATCAAGAGATTCGATAGCTCCGCATCTTCTGGGAACCAGGCAGTGATTTCCACGGAAACGCAATGATGTCCTCGAGTCTTGAGTTTAGCATATCTCGGCGTGCTGATTTGCAAGATTCGAGAATCCTCATCCCAAGTCCTCGAAATTTCTAAGTCCGGATCACTAACGTGAATTTCTACCGTAAAGAATGCTCGATTGCCATGCTCTGAGTCCTTTGGTATCCTTCGTAGTCGAACCTCACCAGTGGTTCTCACGCTCTCGCTCCCCCAAGGCTCATCGTTATCATGAGTAGTTTGAAGCACAGTCAAGTCTGTGCCAACCGGGAACTCATAGACAACCTGGTCCCTTTTATGGGTAGCCGACGAACAATATGAATAGCCAGAATCAACAGGTCTGTCTTTTGACGGAGGCATATCTTTCCCAGGTGTATGATTTAAATTTCGACCCTTGATATTATTAGTGTTGATTCCACTAGTACGATCATACATGACATCAAATTTTATATAGGTTATTCAGACACAACTCGCCTTCCACTGAGCAATCGGGAGAGTGCTCCAAAGACCAAGGAGAGATTAGTATGCTTACAGAGATCTTCGAGGTAAATACGGCGAAAGCTAAAGCAAGTATAATCGCGAACACCAGAGCAACGAAGAGCAGTTTTTTGATGATGATTCGCCTACGAGTAGGTCCTGGCTTATCTCCTGATAGAGGTGTTCTCTCGTCCACATCAATAGGTCCACCCATACTCTGTGGCTCGTGAAGAGGAAAAAAGCCTCGCTCGAGATTATGCTCTCGGAACGTGCTGTAAGCCGATTCGTTCCGAGAATGTCGCGGCGACAGAGGAGACTGGTCTTGAGAGGAATTGGGTAAAGATGATTCAGGGGATTCCGAGTATGCCGGAGGGGGAATGTTCATAAGGGTAGTGTGCTCGGAGAAGGGAGCTGGCCGCCGTGATGACATGCGAGGCATTGGGTTATATGTGGTGGGCAGGGAGGACGAATTGCTCTCACTTGAGGGAGGGGACGCGTAAGGACGTGATGAGGTGGATTGGGGGAGCACCGAACTGAGTGACGACCTTGATGTCCTTCCGGTGGTTGCCTGGGGATGTGGCGTGGGGATTAAGGTCTTGTCTTCTACCTTCTTGTCGTCGATTGATGGGTCGGGCACCATGACATCTTGTCGCACTTCCCCGCGATTGAAGTATCCATCGCTAGGGCTAAGTTCTTCGCTGAAAGACTCGCCATCGGAGTCTTCTGCCGAGTATAGGTTGTTTGAGAGGGGCATCTCAAGTGCTCAAAGTTGTAGCCTAGGATGTGCAGCAGCACCACGCAAATGTTTGCCTTCGAAAATGAAGTATGGATGACAATTGCAAACGAGACGTGGACATGGAAATGTAAGAAATTAGGAAAGAAGACAGGAATTCAAAGAAGTCGTCAGAGCGAAAAGGCGTAAGCACGGAGGAACCAACTCCCAGTCAAACGCAACGTACCTAGGTATGTCACGACAGCTGGGGCTTGCCCTATAAGGCCGCGTATTCCGTACCTAGGCCGCCAAAACCTGTTGCCTGATTAAGTTTTTTTGGTGGAAGATCAACTTGACCCCACCTATGGAAACATGGCATGGCATGGCATGGCATGGCTTAGATGGATGTGGAGGGGGGAAGGAAGGGTATCATTGGAAGACGTTGACGTTGCAATGGCTTGCATGAAGAGCGAGAGCAAGGCGGGGCAAGGCAAGGGGTGGTGGTGGGTGGAAGCAATTTACCTACTGTAGGTAAAGCACAGGCACGTTCTTTAAGTTATAAAGCACGTGATGACTTCGTCTCTTTCGAACTCCGTTTCGGTTCTCGGAGTTGGTGAGTAAGAAACTCACATCCATAACGCCGTCAAAATGGGTAAAAGACTAGCTTCTACATGCTCTTTTTGCTAGCTGCAATGCCTCTTAGAACTACCATTGCGATGCCCCAATGATGATGGGTTGAAGAGACCAAGTAATGTCCTCCTTCCTCCAGTCAGGATCTCGAGTTTGGCCTTCTATAGCTCATCTGCCTCACAAATCATGGCCTCTTCTCCCATCACGCCAATTGAGCCTCACATTCTCCTGTGAACCTAACACGGGACACCACAACCACACCCCATATAGGAAACGCTTCCAAAGTACCATGTCCTCCCCTCCTCGAATCCACATACTCGGGATTGGAAATATCGGCCGTCTCTTCGCCCACGCCCTCGCAAACACCCCCAACCCACCCCCTATAACCCTCCTCATGCACCGTCCCTCCCTCCTCTCAGACTGGCATCTCGCAGGCCGCACCATCTCCATCACCACCCACGGACTCACCAACTCAGACGGAATCTACGACGTTGAAGAACCCACCTTCCACAAAGACGGCATTATCGAAAACTTAATCATAGCAACGAAGACGTTACACACGGCAAAAGCGTTGGAAGCCGTGAAGCATAGACTTAATGCCGAGAGCACGGTTCTGTTTACGCAGAATGGAATGGGCACTACGGAGGAAGTCACGCGGTTGATATTCCCCGAAGAAGCGGGGCGGCCGAGTTACCTGGCAGCCATAACATCGCATGGCGTGTATTCCGAGGGTCCGTTCAGGTCTGTGTTTGCAGGACAGGCACATGTATCCGTTGGCCATGTATCTGGCTCTTCTACCAAGTCACGATACCTGCTTGACCAAATCGTAGCTGCGAAGCTGTTGAATGCAAGGGAGTTTGAGAGCAGGGAGTTGAGGTTGCTGCAGCTTGAGAAGTTGGTGATCAATGCGACGGTTAATCCTTTGACGGTGGTTTATAACTGTCGGAATGGGGAGCTCTTCAAGCGGTCTGATATCACGAGCGTGATGAGGGATCTGCTTGCTGAGGCTAGTCAGGTGATTTCGTCGCTTCCGGAACTGCAGACTGAAGATGGTGGGAATGATGTGGTAGAACGTTTCAGCAAGGATAATTTGGAAGCCAAGGTCATGGACGTGGCAGAGAAAACCGCGGCGAATACCAGCTCCATGCTACAAGATTTCCGGGCGGGGAGAGAAACGGAAGTGGGGTATATTAATGGGTACATTGTAAAACGAGGGAAGGAGCTGGGAATTAATGTTGGGAATAACGAGAGGATTGTGGAGATGGTACAAAAAGGAAAAATGGCTGTAGATGGATGAAATGTTTCGGGGATTGAAGAGTCCTAGATATGAGCAAAAAGGGGATTGGATGGGTAATGTTTTTGTCGATTTTCTCGTTGCTGCTTGATACCCCTTCGCTTTATGTACAATATAGTATCCCCTGCTCGAGCCACGCCCCACGTTTGTGAAATTTCCTACTTTGATACTTGGCTTGGTGTGATGGCGTATGTTGGTCGTACGTATCTGTATTCCAAAAATTAGCATCTGTAGCACCACTCTACTGCAACTCCCTCCTTGCCATCCCATCCAGACCAGACTCCACAAAGAAAGTGCCCCCACATACTTATCACTATTATACGGACTCGTCTGACTCCCTAACAGCGCCTTCTCCCTCGCCTGATCCGCCAGATGCCTCCTCACCAAATCCCGATCTTCCTCTGCAGTCAACATCGGAATGAGGTGGATGCGCGACCACATCTTTTCGCGTGCGAGCTCACTAATGCCCTTCACATCAGCATTGATCCAGAAACAAAACCCCCTTTCCCTTTGGCGAATGCGGATGTTGGGTAAAACGTACTTCTGTTGCCTGATCCCCTTGCCCAGCTTCCAGAACCCATATGTCATGATCCCCGCCACACCCGCGAGCATCACAGCTGGACGGAATCCTCGCGCCGGGAGATTTCTCTGTGTTCAATTAGCCATCATCGCATCCATAGCCTGCTCCCCACTTCTAATTCCATCCCATCTCATCACATTCCAAACAGCTGCTTCTCTTTCCCCTTCATCCTCTTCGCGAGGGGAGGGAGGGGCGAATGTTTGATTGTGTCAAAAGACATGAGAAGGCAAAATACATACCTTGTATTGCACGGCACCGTAGCCCCCCGAGGGCGGCAGATCTTGAGGCATTGTGTTTGTGGTTGTGTTGCAATTGCTTGCTCAAGTGTTGAATCCAAGAGTGAGGTTGCTTTGAAGCGGACCTTGGATGCGCGCTAGTTTGAAATGGGAAAATCTGCCGGGTTTGACCGCTTTGCATCTAACACGACGAGTTCGGAAGTGGTTAGCTCATTTCTCGTAGGCTAGTGAGCGCAGCGAGCGCCGGAGGGCCAAAGGAGCTACGAAGACGAGACGGTATTATGTTTATTTGGATTTCACAAATAATGCTCAAGGATAGAGAAAGTTTGAATATCATTTACAAGAACCATTCCAAGTCGCTCAAGAAGAATAAACGCCCCTGCTATGCAACCCACCCACCTCCTGGGCCCCAATATTCTCAACCCCAGAGAAAACGCCATTGTCCCTTTGATATGATGAGGGTATGTCTGCGTATCGCCAAGAATGACAGACAACCAGCGGAATATGATGAATGAATACTAAGCAGCTAACCACCACCACTCTTAGCCTCCTCCTCCTCCCGCGCCAACTCCGCCTCCATCTCCGCCTCCATTTCCTTCTCAAGATCATCCCCGATACTACTATCATCCTCCACCACATCCTCTTCATCCCCTGTAACACCTGGTGTAGGAAGACTACCAACGCTCTGCGGAGTCTTTACACTCTTCAAGCCAGTCGTTCTGCTCTTCGCGGTATTCTGCTTCTTAACCAGACGGCTCGTGCTCTCATCACTATCCTCGCCATCGTCGCTCTTCTCACTCCTTGCCCTCTTCGTTCCCCTGGTGCTGTCCCTATCGCTATCATTGTCACTCTCCGAATCACTACCCATGAATTCCGCTAGCTCGTCGTCGACTTCGTCCCAATTGAAGCCCTTTAAGTCGTCGATTGGAGAGTGCCCTTCGATATCGCTAGGGATGACACCTTCCTCGTCTTCGTCTTCGCTGCTACTGACAGATTGGCTGCCGGCGGGAATGTCATCTTCATCGGACGAATCGTCCGAGCCATGGGCTCCTTCCGCGCCGCTCGAAATGTCGCCATCGCGAGGTTTGCGGTCTGCTTCGGAAATATGGACCTGGGAGTGTCAGAACGATGGCTAAGAAGTGAGGTTAGAATAGGGGACTTACGAGATAGTCTGTCTCATCTTCTTTCGTCCACTTGCTCATGGAATTGACGAGCCATAACTGGTTGACGATCTTGATATTTGGGTATCGAGCCGCTTGCCGAACTTTAGTGGTTCGAGTCCTATTTGTCGATGCGACAAGGTGTGTGATTTTCCTCGAAACCCTATATTCTATTAGCCACAGATAGTATTACACGGTTTAGTGAGCTCACTTGATTTCGACCTTGGCCCCGAAGCTTTCCGCTTGCAGAGCGATCTCAGACCTAAATAGTTCAACAACGTCAGCATCCAGCATAATTCCCGACTCTTTGATAGCCTCATCATGTGATATATGAGATGTAAATGAATTAAAATACCTCAATAAATCAACTCCCAACGGCACTAGCCCTGACATCACAATTACGCAACCAGCCAATGTTTGCTTCCTGTTTCGATTAGCACGCTTATTCGAAGTAGGTTAGGCAAGGGAACTTACTTGAGCCGCGGCATTACAATAGCAACATCAGGAACTATCTGAAGATCAGCCTTGTCCCCCTTGATAGACACCTTTTTGTTATGTCCAGGCTTAAGCTGCGCAATTCGGCCTCCATGAGCATTGACAAGTTTGCCATCGTACTCGTCGTAAAACGCTTTATGCACGGCCGTAAGATGTTGTTCCAAATGAGCAAGCTCAGTATCGTCGTCATTCAATATCTTGTGTCTGTGATGCGGATGTGGTTCTTGAGTCGTCTCGCCATTCTTCTCATTCTCATCCTTGGCTTCGGCTTCGACTTCCTCACTCTCTTCCTTCTCGAGCTCCTCTTGCATGTGCAGTAATGGCCGGTCCTTGATTTGCTTCTCTAAGAATTTCTCTTGCTCGGCTGTTTGCTCTTGTAGTAATTGCTGGTCATCGCCGCCTCCCATTCGAACAAGTTCTTCTAATGCGCTGACCTTGCCTTCTTGGCTAGGTTTTGATTCGTCTTTCTTCTCTCCATCGGCTGGCTTTGGCGCTGCTGGAGCATCCTCGGCTGGTGTTTCTGTTGTCTTGTCGAGTTCCGGCTTCGAGGTTTTCTTCGGCGCATCGGGTTTTGGCAGTTCCTCGCGCTTTGGTAAAAAGCTCGAGTTGATGTCTCCAATCCCAACAAAGAAATCATAGGGAACGACTTTGATGAGATTGAGCCTATTACTTGGCCATACATCCGCACGGTCATCAATAATAACCACCATCTTCGTATTCTCGGGGAATAATCGTGCCAGACTCTTTGCCGTCATATTGCCGTTCTCATCTCTGCTGATAATCCGGTCTCCAAATAGCTTCTTGTCCGGGTCCACGATCTTGGCGATGTTTAAAGCGTAGGCTCGAGTACCCATTGTGTAGACGTGTAATTCGTACAGCTCCGCAATGCTAGCCAGGAACCCCTTCAAACCAGGTCGCATCTTGATATAGTAATTGCATCCTGAAGCCACGCCCCTTGGACCATCATCATTCAACTGGAACGACCTCACATTCTTGACAGCCTCATAATTCGGCGAAGTCGGATCGCTCTGCCACTCTCCAACCGTAGGCTCAATACAAGCATGTATGATAGTCTGGTCGAGATCCACCACCAGCGACAGTTTCCTATGTTGCAGCAGCCGCCGTTGTGTCTCCTGCTCCGCCTTCGATGCCTCTTCGTGGCTAACGCGCAGCGCCGTCTGGTCGTGGATCATGTTGATCTTCGCGCGCTCCGTATCATCACCCGCGCTCGCCCACGACATCTCCGTCATATCCTTGCCACACATGCCGCAGAGTCCCTGGAACTGCACCGAGTGCGGACACGCCTCCTCAATCTCCACAAACGGCATATCCTTCGTGATGACCATCCCTTCCCTGAGCTTCCATTGTTTGATGGTGCCCTCTATAGGACTGTCCCAGTCCGCAATCGTGGTTTGCTCTTCTTCCCATTGATTCCATTCCGAGGTGGGATCGCCGACCGTCTTTAGCCAGGAAAAGGTGTAATTTAAAATGCTCTCCTGCTTCTTGATGGCGTCGCCGGGGCGCTTGTTGAGCGCTTTGATTGTGATGGGGTATTTCAATTGACCTCCTAGACTAAGCGTTTTGCCCATCGTATGTTCCTCCGTACAGCAAACACGCTGCCTGTCTCATGCGCGTTTTGAATCTGCTTGAAAGAAAAAGAGTTAGCAAATAGTGTTGCGTGTTGTGAGTAGTTTGAGAAGGGGGGTGGTGGTGGTGGTGGTGGGTGGCATTGCGCATGGCGCGTCCACCAGCTCAAGCTGTGCAAATACGCAAAATGGCATATACAGGCTGCTGAAAGGACCTACGATCTCAATTCGAGCTTTACGATTCACGCAACGCTCTCATGGAAGTCGCGTGGGGTACTGCTATGCTGCATGGTAAAACCGGTTCCCCGCCCTTGCTTAAAATATTCACCTTTGGAAATGGCCTATTCTTATTTGTTTGTTCTTTTTCGCAGATGGAGAAGAAGAAACAGCAGCGGAGTGTGGTTGATATTCTTGACTGTCGCGTTTGTAAATATTTGTTTTGTACCTTGGTAAGGTAGGTAGGAGTAGGAGTAGGTACTGTACCTAGATAGGATAGGTTACCTTATTTAGGTAAGGAAGGTACGGTACGGTAGGTGGTAGGTGGTAGGTGTAGCCTTGTAGCCTGTAGGTGGGTGGTGGGTGATACCTGGCCTGGTAGTGGTGCTGTGTCCTGAGGCTGCATCGAGCTTCATCATAACCGGAACCTGCAAATTCGCGGAGAAGGGCGAGACCTTAAATAAAGAGCGCGGATGGAAAAGGCCATCAGCTTGTAATCTGATTGGATGACGCGGAATGAAGAGTCACGTTATGTTCAGGGGCGGCGATGACCACACCACGCCGGAAACGGGAATGTGGGGTTATGCATTTTCACTGTTTTCAGACTTTAAAGTACGTAAAGTACAGTACAGTACAGTAGGTACAGCACAGTAGATGTTTACAGCTAGGTATATCTTGGTTAATTATTTGCACTCCGATAAAGCACCTATTTATGTATGTACCTACCTTACTTGTACCTTACTTGTACCCTGGTGTAATTCTCACTTATCTGGCGTTTACGAGTCAGTCGAGACAAGCCCCTCCTTAGGCTCTAGCGCAATACGGAGTAAGAACAGAACGCCAGCAGAGCAGAAGAGACCTAATAATAAAGTCTTCAACAAATAACGTCTATTAATACCCAGTCTAAAAAGCCTCCTACCCATCATTAACTACCAGCTAACATTCTCCATACAAATTATCTGCCCTCGTTATGTCGTCCCAATCCTGTCCATGCTAATTCCCATCCATCCAAATAAATGCCCGGTAAACGTCAACGCTAGAACCAACTCCCAACTCTCTCGCTCCAATACACTTAAACACGAAGATTGTCATTATTATGCAACACCAGTGTCAGCAAAATCATCTATCCCCGATTTCCCTGACGCCCCAGACCCCGATATCTTACTCCCGGACTGAGCCATGCTTTCCCAGTTATGGATTCTGCTCATTAAATCCGGTTCATTATCGTCTCCAATAAAGGTCCAACTCTCCTCAGAGTCCTCGAGTGTATCATCGGGAATTTTCCCATCGCTATTCTTGATGAGAGATTTGGCGTACTCAAGGTCTCTGTATATGGACTGTATTGCTGTGTTCACCCCGTCCTCCTGTACTTCGGTTAGTATTTTGCGACGAAAGGGGAGATATGGAGAACCTACACTTCTGATTGTTTCGCCCAATACCTTGGCTTTGACTATCATTCTCTGATCATTTGTTGCCAACCACAAGGCGCGGGCGAAGTAACTGACGTTGACCTTCTTGACAACAATACCAACGCCTAGATCTTCCACCCGCGATCCAAAGAAGAATTGATCCCCAAAGAATGGCTTCACAATGGTGGGAAGACCCGCCCGCAAACTAGCACCAGTGGTGCCTGCTCCACCGTGATGAGCTGCTGCATCAATCTGGGTGAAGAGCCAGTCGTGAGGCACCTGCTTGACCAAAAATATGTCCGGTGGTAAAGGCACCTCGACATCGGTTGCACCTTTCTTGTCCAAACGATCCGACCATCCTTTTGAAAGAATGCATCTGACTCCAGCCTTCAGTACAGACTTGACAACAATTTCGGTGAGAGCTGCAGAATTGGCGACGACTATTGATCCAAAACCAATATACACCAATTTCTTGCCATCGTCACGAGCCTTCTTGATAAAATCGGTCAACTCTTTCGGCGGCTCAAAGTTACCACCTTCGTCAAGGAACCAATACCCGGTGACTCGAATCCAATCGCTGTAGTCGAGAGGGGGTATAACGACTGAAGGGCTGAAGTTGTAAAGAAATGGCACCTTGTTAGGCTGCAACTTCTCGAGGCTTGTGGGCTGCAAATTTAGCTCCTTCTTCCTCCATGCATTGACTTGGCCTGCAATAGACTTCCAGAAAATATTATCAAACATCACATAAGTGATGTAGTTATAAGCACCACCCATTTTGTGGTCAGGTACGGCAAAGGCGTGGGGGTATGCTCGCGTTCGTGTCCAAGGCATGGAGAAGGCGCGGAAGTACGGTATTTTAAGGGCTTCCGCGATGTGAATGCCACCCATCGCACTCGGACTCTCGATCAAAATGTCGGTATCTTGGCAAGCCTGCCATGAACTAGAGAGCAAGCCATCAATCCACCCGCGGAACTTGGACGATGCTTCTCTCAAAAATGAGTACGTGAACATCCCGTACTCCACGCATAAATTCATGAGTTCAGCGGGATCGCCAGCTACTGGTGCAAAAGCAATCCCATGACCCTCCACCCAATCCTTGAATTCGAGGTGAGTTGCTATTTTAGGTTTGTGGCCTTCAGCAATCAAGCCCTTGCATAGCGCGATGTATGGCTGAACGTCTCCTCGCGAGCCGATCGTCAAGCATGTAATTCGAAGAGCTTCCGTGGGCTTAAAGTTCAATATCGATGCTCGAGGGTCATCAAAAAGTATCGGTGGTGCGTCCCCCGGTGCATGCTCTGCAGACTGTGGCAGCTTTATATCATGTTCAGTCTTTTCTTTGTGCCGGGCCTGTATCAATGCCTTGTGTTCCGCACTCGCACTCTCGGCGCTCTCTTTCTCCTCCATGGACAGTATGCCGGATTCCTTCAGGTATCGCATCGCCTCCAGATTCTGAAGAAGGGTGACAGCGCAGTCATCTCGAACATCAGCCTCATTGAATTCAAAAAAGAGCTCTTCATGACCTCTGATGACGACAACTAATCCGGAGTATCCAAACCGGAATCCTTTCTCCTTATCCACATTTTCTACATCCTTGAGAGGCAAAATGAGCTTGGTTCGAGTTCCAGGCAGAAGGCTGCGAAAGCAAAATGACCTATCGCTGATGTATATCTTGCCGTACAAAGGCAAGACTCGATGCAGATGTCCAAAATATGCAGCTTGTAATCTTTCGGTATCGGGAAGTGCAAAATGGTCACGGAATCGGTCCCCTGAAATCGCAGCTTGTTCCTCGCCATCTTCATACAGCTCATCAGGTGCAAAGCCTTCCGGGTCATCGTAGTGTTTCTTGCCCCCCTTCCACATACCCGATACCTTTTCAACGTATCCCATTGATTCAGTAGCCAAAAGAGTGCTCATGCGCTTCGAATGCTTGTTAAGATAACCTGCGAAGCCGGCTGCTCGTTGTAAAGGATATGCACCAGCTTTGACAAGATTTTGTAAGGTTGGAGTCGAGGTGGACGGTTCGCCGCGGCCAGATTGTGATCCTTCCATAGAACCGGTTGTGTTGGCATGTCGTGGAGGAGGCAGATTCGAACGATTACTGGTTTCGCGGGATGTGAGACGCGTTGGTGAATCAGCTAAAGTCTCGTTATTCACAGCAGCTTGGGTCCGACGGCGGGAAGCTGAGGCAGAACGTTGTATTGTTGGCGATAGGAAAACTTCGCTTCCTCTTAATATCTGACTAGCCGAGGCTTGAGTTTCCTCACTCGCTGATGGTAAAGCACCAGACGACCCGGGTTCTTCTAAAGAGTGAACATACGAATCGGAAGAGCCTTGTTTTTCCGAGTGGCGTCTGTCACCGAGGCGATTTGTGCTGAGGCTCCGCCTGCTGGCACTCATACTGCGCCGTCCTGCACCATCAAAATTTAGCCTGTTGAGATCCACACTTCGTCTCCCAAATTTGGGCAAATCCATGCTTCGTCGAAAGGCGTCAGAGCTCGCTCGACTCAATTCAGTACTAGCTCGAGGGCTTTGAGCGGCTCCTTGCAATATCGGTGAGAGTGTTGCGCGAACGTTCTCTTCTAGAACAGGACCGTCTGTGCGGATCGGTGAGAGATGAGGCGGAGGAACACGAGTCTCTCTAAGCAGTTGCAAAGAATTTCGTTTAGAGGTACTTGTTTTAGGACTACTTTTGCCATCGGCCGCAGGTGGAGGTACCAATAAGTCCTCTGGAATTTGCTGCGCGGTAGTGTCCTCGACAAGAATTCTCAATACGTTCAAGGCTTCTTTGCCAAAGCTAAAGAAAGAGAAAAAGTACTCGAGAATAGTTAGACAGTGAAGGTGCACAGTTTACCAGGGATCTTACCTCGTCAATAGCGTACGTCTCATCATTATCGATGACTCGGATCTTGCAAGTATCTGCAAAATCAACGATTTGACTGTCCTCGATGTCGATAATGTTTTCGATGGGAAGTGATATTTTAACACTGTCGCCATCATTATGAGAGCGGAATATGATCTTCTGCAAAGCCTTGACCCATTCCTTTGCGCTAGGAACACTGTCGGCCTTGAAATTGAAGTTACGTTGATGGGTGACCACTGTGAAATGTGTAGCGTCTTTCCCCTTATCTTTGTCCACAACGTTGGCTGAAATCCCATACCGCAGATCGATGTTGCCTGCAGGAAAATATAGATCCGATGGATTCGAGTAGTATGACAGCACATCGCCCTTCAATCGAAACCAGTATCGATTATATTTGGGATTTCTTCGACCCGACTTCGAAAGGTATCCGGACTTGACGACTTCAGTCTAGAACATGTTAGTATAATCCAATCTATTCAAGCAGGTTCAACTTGCAGATTTCTTCGGCAAATATGCATAAAAGCAAATGTGCTTAGTAGTAATATACATATAACCTTGAAGTAATACACTCTTCAATAGCCAACAGGGGTATTCTGTCTGAATTAGTATCTGGTCTTCGAAATTGTGACTCAATACACACCTTCTATTACATCCTCAGCCGTCTCAAATCCAAATATCTCCATAAGCCTCTTTGCAAGACTGCTGGACCCCTTTCCGCCTTCATCCTCACCACTTGATGCACCCAAGGTATTTCGTGGCAGATCAAAACTTGGCCTCATAGATAACTCTGCTCGTGCCTCCAGCATTCGACTCATGACTGGGGCATGATTGGATAACGTTCGCGAGCGGGAGACTTCTATAGCGGGAGCTGCAGGTTCAAAATGAGACTCAGGTACGGGAGAGCTTGGCCTCCGCGGTGACTTCGAATTCGATTTCGCTTTAGCCCCTATTCGGGGAAGGGACCGCAGAAGTTTGTTCTCGGAGAATTTCCGTTTATGTTTCTCTGGCTTTGCTGATGCCTTTTCTGACTTTCCCTGCCGGGTCTTGTCTACCTGTAGTTCAGAGCTCTGTGATGATGGATCCACTGACTCGTCCTCCTCATCGCTAGATTGTGCATCGAACCTGGCATTGAAATCGACTTGCGAGCCAGCTGCTGCAATCATACCGAAGACCGACTGGTTCATTAAAGGGTTACCGCCATGTACAGCGGTGCAGTCCTCATCGGCATCGTCGCCGTCCCTGAAGCGTTCTGGGATCTCCATGGTGACTTGGTGGTCCTCCCTTCTCTTCTTCGTCAACTTCCGGGCTACGCGCTTCTTTAATTCAGCCTCTGGCGCCATGGTGAAGTGTCGACGTTCTGACGAAAGAACACACGGGTGTTGCTCACGAGTGCTTCGAAGTTACTTGTAGATCCGCGTTTACCTACCTACAGAAAGGTACCTTACTTATCGAAGACGATAAGGATCCGAAGCAGTTCTAGCCGAAAGCAGCCAATATCACATGCACCTTGGACGTAACTGTGACCATAAGGCAGTGCAACGGATAGATTTTAAGGATGAGAGAGTGAAGTTATCGGGAGCAGGCAGGGTTTTTGGTCATTTTTCACTGAACAACTTTCGAGTCAGGTAAGTCAGTCTGCCTGCTCTAGGCACTTCCACGTTAGTCCACGTATTTGTCCGCTTTAGGACTGACAACGGATAATCCTGCAGCAGTCAATATATATCACAGTAATGCGAAGTACAACTTTCTCTCGCTCGCTCATAGTACCAACAGATCGGAATATATTCACAATAGGACATAAGTAGACAAACTGACCCGACTGTTTGTTCGGGGGGGGGTTAGAAACGCCCAGAGATGCCCAAGTCCCTGAAGTCCCACAATAACCCCAGACCTAACCAGCCCTATCCTGTCATGTAAATTACATACCCGTACACTCCACTCCCCCAGCTTTAATGACCTCTTCCTTCGACTATTTCCAAACTCCTACAATCCAACTTCAACCACTACTTTTTTCTTACTGCCATAGACACAATTTCCCGCTAGCAGTACCTCCTGCAACCCAGTCCTTCGTCGGATGAAAGTGTGCTACGGCTGGGACAGCAGTGATCCCGTCGCCGTCCAACTGTGCCAGCTGCTCTCCATCTGCGCTGAACACATCCACAAATCGGTTCATGTTTCCGATTACAAACTTCTGGATGCCATCCTCAGGTCTCTCCTGCCACTGTGGTTTCAAAATTGTGACCCAACGACCCGTCTGGTTGTTGTGTCTGATTGTAGCTGTAGGCTCCATGGCATCAGCATCCAAATCATGACCGACCTTCCACGATCCAGCATCCGTGAAAGAATGAATCTTGATGGTGTCGTCGTAGGACGAAGTTGCCACATGGCCGCCAGCTGACCATGATGCATGTGAAATAGACAGTCGGGACTCATGCTCCCCCATTAAGTTAGGTACCTTATCATCTCCTTTTTCTTTCATGTTCCGCAGATCCCAGATCTTCAAAGTCCGGTCCAAGGAGCCAGTTGCTATAAGATGGGGATGTAAAGGGTGACAAGAGAATCCACCAATCTTCTTCTCCGTCAATTGCCATATCTCCGTGCTGTTGGGGGTTCGCATATCATGCCGACCAACAGATCCCTCTAATGTGGAGAATATCAAGATATTTGGATCTGTACATGGAATAGCGATACTTGAAATGGGCAAGTCCTCATCGGAATTTTCAGGCGCGAAGACTTCGACTGCAACACCTTTTTGAAGATCAAACTTTCGGACTGACGAGTCGTATGATGCTGAATAAACGTGGTTGCCGTCTGGTGGGAATACAAAGGACGTGATGGTTCGCGAATGAAGTTTCAAAGCAGTAATTGCTGGCTCGGAATCATCGGCTTCCTCGTCGTCTTCATCTTTAACTTCTGGTGGCGTTTGAGAAGCATCAAAAATTCCCAAGTTCCCCATCTTGTCACCAGCAAAGACTAGTGGCTTGTCCTGAGAAGGGTGAAATCCCAGCGAATATACTCGCTCCGGCGTAATTTTTATCTCTTGTCCCCTGTTAGTATTCCCTTCATTTGAAAGTGAGCAACACTTACGGTTCGGCTCAAATCCCTCATAAAGTTCCAAACCACCCATCTTCTCCCTTAATACCTTTAATCCCTCATCCGTAGTGTCCTTAACATCATCCTCTGTAAACGTCCGGACATTCGGTTTCGCGCCCCTCATAATCCCAGGCAGAAACCCCTCATCTTTGCTAAACTTCTTCCCATCAACCACAATATCACTAAAGTTCAGATCCCCCGAAACTCGCTGCTTCTTCGCCTTCGCTTGCTCCTTTGCGAAGTCGAACTCAACTTCAGCTTTCCGCTTCGCGGTCTCGGAGTCTGCTTCCACGCCGGCCAGTCGAGAGCTCGTGCGCGTGGGTCGCGCTTCTTCGCGCTTTATTGGAGTGGCTTTCTTTCTGGCCGATGCGGGTTTGGATTTAGGGCGGCTAGTGGGTTTAGGCATCAGTTTTGAGGCGGTGGTGCTCATTTCCTCAAGCATTTCTTGGTTTGCCGAAATATTTTCGAGGCGCATGCGCTCGAAAGCACTCATCTCAGCCTTTTCTTTCTTTACGGGAGCCATAATGTTGACGGTGGTGCGGATTGGCAATTGTGTCTGGAGAGTCAAGACGGATCAGGTTGAGAAAGTTGATGTCGCGAGAGACGTGATATGATCGACGCGAAATAACGTGAAGAGCGTGTTAACGCGCTAAAGTTGATACAGGGGTATTGATGGTAAGGTCTTTAAGTGAGGCAGCGCGGTTCACGCTCAAGACCAGTTTTCAGTGTCTGGTGCAGAGTCGAGCAATCTATGGGTCTGTCTTGAGGTAAGTTTACGGAGTAGTAGTAATCCAGTTCGGTCACCGTCTGAAGAAATCCATCCACCTGATCCATCCATCCATCAAACTCAATGGTGCATTTTCACTTTACGCGTCTTAGTCATCAATGAATCCCTGCTTATGGTCCGTGCATCAGAATATAATTTTGACAAAGCTCCAGCTTCGCAAACCTCCTTTACTTCAGAAAACAGAAGGCAGGATTCCACAGCCATTTACGGATTTGCGCAATAAGTAATTCACCACCATCTTTTGATTCGGTCGTCATCGCCCTCCTGATATGAGCTCAAGAGCTGCGACTGAAGCTGTTCCAGCTGCAGTATCCTACATCTCAACAACGATGACACCCTTTCTCTACCAGACGAAAACGCTCTCAAATCTCCGCTGGGTGGGAGCGAACCCAATCTTTGGTTGTCGATATCCCCGTTCTGTAGTGCGAAATAATCTCTATTTCGCCCATCAATCCATTCACAATCGTCATTACAGTTCGCCAGGTTGGGGGAGAGATAATAGCAACAACCGTGCCGACCGAGTCCGCGCTGCTCCGGCTAAAGCCTTCGTCAAAAGAAAGCCAAATCCTCCACCCAGATCTTCGAGGAATGCTGAATTCGAAATTCCCTTCGAATTCGACGAGCTACATAAGTCCGAGCACAAAAAGGGAAATGGGTCTGCAATCAAACTCAATCGATTAGACACCATCAATGTCAACGAATTCGGTGAAGTAGATGATTCAGAGTTGGAAGGAAGTGGGTTTGAGGGAGAAGATGGGGCCATGTACCCGGACGAAGGAGGATCTTCGATGAACCTGCGCGGTCCTCGAGAATCGACTATAACAGAGACTGAGAGGCGCGCTTTCCAGAGGATATTCTCCGACATGTTTGCACAAAACCAATCACTGTCTCCACAGCCATCCCAAGAATCAAAAGATCAAGCCAAGTCGAAGCTCGACTCGATTCTAAGCTCTGTCATCAGTAAACTCCCAAAGACTCCAGAAGAAAGGCTAAAGATTGTCAACTCATACCCACCCGCACTCCGCCCTGCCGCTGCTAAAGCCATGCAGCTGGATGATGGGGAAGACGAGAATCTTTTTGAGGGGGAGATGGAGGAATTGGCGGATTTGGATCATGATCAGCTCGAGGCTATGCGGAATCCCGAAAGGGAACGTGTCGAGAGTTTAATGCAGGAGGCTCGAACCGATTATGATCTCTGGGCAGTCATGGAAAAGGAGGTCTTCTCCCTGATCCCCAAGCTAGGACTAGAAGAAGCTCCTTTGAATGTCGGCCAAATGACAGATGCAGATGCAGAGGGCAAAAGCAAGTCGAAGAAGAAATCTGGACCGAACAAGTCGAAGCGTAAGAAGGCCGAAATTGCCTCTGAAGGAGAGGAAGCGAACAAGGTAGAGAGGTTCGACAGAGTCGTGGCTCAAAGTCCTAACGGGACTGAAGTGACTGCTCTCACTCTCTACGGGCCGCTCTACCCATCATACCTTCTTTTTGGCATCAGACTTCTCGACCGTTCCTTCGCCAAACCCTCGCCACTCGCCCTATCTGTCCTCCCCAAGATCAAGTCTTTAGGAGCTATCTCGCATGTCTTGGGCGCCTCTACCCAACTCTACAATGAAATTATTCGCATCCACTACTACAGCTACGAAGATTTTAACAGCATCGCCAAGACCCTGAATGAGATGGAGCATTCGGCCGTAGACCAAGATGAAGACACGCTCGAACTTGTCATCGATATTTTGAGACTGAAGGCTGCCATAGCTCGTGGGGAGAAAGGCGAGTTGATGAAAGAACTCTGGGGCATGCCCCAATTCTCACGCGTCAATTTCCAGTTCTGGCGAGACAAGATCGCAACGACTATCCATGCAAGGACCCAGGCCATGATTGGCCAGCCGATGCCTGTCTTGAGATAGATGTAAGAAAATCATTTTGGTGGGCCTGGAAAAACAAAGCTTCTGTATTATATCAATCTATCCTACATATCTGTCCAATCTGGTATCATTCCCAATTTCCATCCAACCCAATATCAAACTTGTTCAGCCCTCTTTCTTCCCCGCAAAATTCACCTTGTTAGACACCCCACCATCTTCATGAGTCGGCCCAGTCTGCGTCTCACCCTCACTCCCCTTCCTCCTAAACATATCCATCAACGACGCACGTTTCCCATCTGGGCTCGTACCCGGCGAGATACTGAAGACGCTCGAGCGGCGTCGTGTACCATCCGCATTCGTCCGCGTTGGATATATGACTTCTGAAGGTCTCCCTATGTCTGCTCAGCATCACGTCACTCCACATCCACTTCAACTTCCATAAGAAAAGCACTTACGAATATTCCCCGCACCACCAATCCCATAACTCATCTTCCTCTCAATCAGCACCCCGTTCTCATGTGTAGTCGCCATCCTAACACGTTTCCTATCCTCCAACAATCGAGTCGTTCTAGATGTCCTCGGAATAAGCCGTTCGAGACTCTCGCTATAACCCGTACCGGTACCTCGGTCCAAACACAGTGGTGGCAGTGTATCACTGTGCGATCGTGCGCTGTATGAAGATATCGAGCCGTGACGAACACTTGACATAGATTCTGTGTACACGGGCGGTGCATCGTGTCGACGGGCCAGCGAGATAGATATAGATATAAACACCATGTCTTCTTCCCTCTACCCCTTCTCCAGTCCAGTAACCAGTCTCACCGGAACGGGAAAAGCGAAAAGTGAAAAAAACCAAAAGTTAGATAACGACTCAACGACTACCTATAGGATGTTGCCCATCATGCATCGTCCATCGTCTTGGCACGTTCACTTTACCTTATGTACCGCACAAAACAAACATCCGTCGCACAAGATAGCCAACCTGCCTATTCCTAGCCCTCCCCTCCCCTCCCCTCTCCAATCCTCGTTCATGCCACAGATAAGCAGCGACACAAACATTGGATCCTCCACCTCGTATGACGCTGCACCCCTGCCAAGACGGGAGACTCAAGCTTTGCGGGGGAACGCCATGAATGCAGATCGGACAGGGGTTATGGATGGAGTGATACAGTACAGTACAGTACAGTACAGTACAGTACAGTATACTCGGTAGTATGGTTGTGGAGTGGTGTGGAGTGATCAATCGCGTGAGGGGTCTAGTTTTGTTGTACTGTACTGTACTGTACTGTAGAGATAAGGCGAGGGCGGGGTTTGGATTTGGATTGGCGGATGGGGGGTTTGTACCTACCTGGGTACCTATGTAGCTTTATTGATTACGGATTTATTTTCAAAAAAAAACAGGTTTTATATCTTTCTTTCTTCACTAGCTACCTAGTAAGGTATGAATTTGAAATGCAGTGCTCAGGCTATATAGTCCACTCCATCGTACAGTATACCTTGAATAAACTCTCGTCTCATCTCGAAGAGAAAGTGGCATTGGCAGTGACAGTGACAGCCGCCACCTGCATCAGACCGTTTCTTGTCAAAAACGGCAATGCAGGCGACCGGCTCGGAGCCGAGACATTGTATAACGATCTGATCTCACGGATAGTTGCAAACAAGTGGTGATTTCTTAATCTATTAGTCCTTGAATGTGCAGCATCCGCGCCCTCTTGGACGAAGATTCGAAGCAGTGAATTGGTATCTAGTCGCACTAAACACTCGCTGAGATGCACAACTATGTATAAATGCTGAACAAAGCCCATGATTCTAAAACTCCTCGCTATGCTTCTTGAGATAACGTATGTCTCAAAAGAGATGTGCGGTAAAAAATTATGTAAAACTGCAAGTGCAGACATGTAGCCTCTTCTCAACCCCAGATTCCCCGCTAGCATTGCCACTCCTCAAGCCATAGTTCGTGGTCCATGTTTCCTTGCCTTTGTGTTGCTATTATGTATGTAACGGTTTGTCTGCGCGTATGCGGCGAGGCCGCTATTGTCAACGGGAACGTATCTGCTCGTTGGTGGTCGGCTCACTGCAGGCCTCTTAGTTTTTTTTGCCTCGTCCGCGTCTTCGTCTTCATCATCTGAGATAAGATTGATGACGACTTTCAATTTTGAGGCCGGTTTGGTTGGTAACTTCGCAGCTCCCGTTCTTGGTGACTGAATAACCCGATCCTCAAAACGCCTCTTTTGGGCAGGTGATGAAAGTTCCAGTGATCGTGGAATCTCATTTTCAGCCATCGATCTTGACTTAGAGGCTGGAGCTGAGTCAACATCCGAGTCTTCGGAATCGGTTTCTCCTTGTGAGTATCCATCTAAGTCTGAATCGGAATCTTCATCAGCAAAGTAACCTGGGTTTTGTAAGTGAAGCTCATGTCTCATAGCCTGTAAGGCTTCTGCCAGGTGCCCTGAATCCACGGCTGCTCGCCTCACTTCCGCGGAATCGACATTGTTTACTCTCGAATCTCGTCGACTTCTCCGCGCTGCTTTACTCGCTTTCTCAGAGGGCACAGGCGGTCCGAATCTTGACGCACTAACAGAGGAAGAGGTTCCTCTCTTGCTAGGATTTCTCTCTGGCCGAGTCGTTGATGAAAAATGTGCTCCATTGGTTGAGGGAACGATCCTCGTATCTTGTACCATGCTATGGGGTCGTTTCAAAGATCTTGCACTGCTCGTGGAGCCATTGCTATGACTTGATGAGATGCTAGTGTTATAGCTCTTTTTCAGATGTCTTGGCCCTTTGGATGCATTATCCAGCACCTTGGAACGTGCTGCATTCCCTGACTTGACACTTACTGGGGTGCCGGGCTCAGTGCGATCTGGCACACGTATCTCAAAGGACCTCTTGAATCGGCTAAAAGATTTATTAATTGGTTCATCAGAAGATTCACCGGAAGATTCATCCGAGTCTGGAATAACGATCCGTGGTATATGTTTGACTTGCGACTTGTTTGACATAGATACATCCATTTGAGAATTGTCCGTGAAAGAAGTGCTCTGGGGTTTAGAATTCTCGTTGGAAGGCAATGCCTTCTTCCCGGATCGTATGACTTTTGACTTGGGGTTGTCAGCTAATGTAGAGAGACGACTCGGCCTCAGAGTATTGGGAGCATTTTTGACCCAGGCATCTCGGAGTGAAAGCCCTAATGCGAGGGAAACAGTTCGCGCAACACTGTTTCCGAGAATCTTAAGGTGCTGTGGGAGTGTGCCTACCACCACTTCCTCTTCTGGATAACTCTGTGCTCGTCCGTATTCGGAAAGCGAGAGAGGGCGGTGCCCGTCCCAGTGTAGACATCTTCCCACATGGGCATCGTTGGGAGACACGAGTGTGACCACAGTTGGGATCAAGTCGTTTGGACTCACGCGGCCCCAACCCTTTGAACCGGGTTGAAAAAACCGCCTTACTTTTCCAGTCTTTGAATGACTTGGAAAGAGTTCCATTTCCTCCTTGCTCATAACACCCTTACCATCGTCCCATGCCTTTGCAAAGGTCATACCGTAGGGGCGGGTTGGAATAGCTCTCATCTGTTGTTTCAACGTTCTTGTCATTCCGATTGGAGTGACATGGTATGGGAACGGGATGCAGTGATAAGCTTGCGCATCTCCTATGTCGGGGAGGTCCCGACATGCCTCTCCCGCAGTGATGTACTTAAAAGGGGTAGGAACATGCAAACGTTGCCCAAAGTACTCCCCATTTGCAAGCTTTCCAAGTCCACGATCCCTAATATTTGGGGGGTGCGAATGAGACAAGCGTGGATGGTCAAGAAGCTCAAGGCCTGGGGCTGCAAAACATACAAATAATCGACTTCGGCTTTGCGGACTACCACAACTCCAGGAATCTATCACAAATAACTGAAGTTGATAGCCCATGCCAACAATTGCACAGATCAATTGAGAAAGCACATCTTCATCACGACCTCGTCCTTTCTGTGCCATATTCATAACGTTTTCCAGTACCCCGTATTTTGGGCGGTAGAAATCGATATATGCAGCCACAGAGGCAACAAGAGACTGATTTCTGAGACCTTTTTCAGCATCCCTGTGGTTGTTCAGTAGGGAAAACCCCTGGCACGGACTCCCTGCGGAGATGAACCCTACATCTCCAGGCAAAGGAATCAAATCAGAGTTCTGCGGGTTTCCAGCCATCGCCTGGATTAATAGGTCATTGACGGAACCATGAAATAACTTGGTACTAGTCGGAGTTTTGAGGTTGGCGTAGTAGGTATGAATAGCCGCATCGACGATGTCGACTGCCCACTCATTATGGATGGCGCCACCCTCTTCAAGGCCTCGTCCCAAATTTCCGCCACCGCAGTAGAGATCCATACCCCGAAGCGGTGCCTTCAACGGAGCTGACGGGTCAAAACCTTGGATCAAGCTTTTTGGGGTGTTCGGCATGATAGGCTTCAGAAGGTAACCAGTTCCTGTTTCCACACATTGACATGTGATGTAGAATGCATTTCCAGTGCCATCTCTGCTATATGGTGCCGGGATGTTGTTACCCTTAATATCTTCCTCGCTATAGAAGCGGACAAGACACTTTTGCTTGACCTTCCGAGCAAGAACCTTTTCAGTCTTATCCGTGTAAACGAGCTCATTTGGCCTGCCAGTCCCATCGATATCTCGTCTTCGCCAGAGCTGCCTCAGGATCACATTCTGTCTGTTACCATCAGCCTCGTAGCGGACAATCTCATACGCTTCCAGGCCATGCTTTTTGTGGCGTGGTTCCACGAGAACAGTCTGGCCAATTTCAAATTGAGGTGCAAGACCTGGTGACCCGCCAGCTTTGCGGGCTTGGAGGTGCTCGCACTGCTTGTGGTCTTCCTTCAGGGTCACATACAGTTCATTGTCGAGATAAGTTTGTCGGACGAAAAGCTGACTTGAAGATTTTGGCGGTTGAGGATCCCAAGATACCGAGACAACATCCAATATTTCATCTGCGGTGATTTTGCCGCGTTTGCAGGTGCAGTTGTTAGACAAGAACAATTCGTTGCTATATGGGTATTTCATGATGGCGCAAGAGGTATCTGATGGCTTGTAAAGCCATAGAGCATCAAAAGAGCGCTTATCCCTATCCTCATATACGCCTTGCACGTAGACATACCAACAGTTATCGAGTGCTTTCCATTTGCTGACCTCATCTTTCCAGACCGAATCAACTTCATCTTTAGTCACCGAGAGGACGTCGCCAACTTTTATATTTTTGACTTTGTTCTCATGGTCAAGCTTCTCCATTTCGGTGGTCTTCTCCTCAACCCCAGATGTCCTGGCTGACGGTGGTTCCACGAACAAACGACTGGAACTGGAATTTGCGGTGAGATTTAGATCTTTGCCAAGTGCCAAATGCTGGGTATGGGTGACGCTGTTGAACTCAACCGCCTTGAGATGGTGTCCGAACCTCATATGCTTGAAGCACTCATAGATATACGGAGTAACCACAGTTTTGGATTCTATGATCTGCTGTTTAGGAATGTGGGTCATCTCCATAAGCTCTGCCCATATTGGATTTGACGAAAGCTCTGAATCAACGCCCATGGCCTCTTTCCACAAGAATTTGATATTAGCAGCAATTGCTTGCCTGAAGTCCGATTTTCCGTACTTCTGACGCCATTGCTGGTAGCCAGATGAGGGTGCGTGCATCTTCTCAAGCCATTGTGAAAAGTTGGTGCGAAAGTCGAATACCGAGACCTCGTATTTATCGAATGTGTGACAGTAGTCCACAAAATGCTTAGACAGGTCTGCTAACCACTTGAACCCTGTATGAAAACGAAAGTATTCTGGAGCAGGGGCTCCTAAACGGTAGTATACTGCTTTTTTCAAGTTAAGGTGGGATTGAAGCCAGATGTTATCCCCAACCTCATGCTCGTCTTCTCCATAGTTGCCAATGGAACAGACATTGAACGGAACAGCCTGGACGTAGTGCCGTGTATTTCCTAGGCTTAATATTCCGTCGAACAAGAATTCGCTGGATTTATGCTTTGAAGCAAGGTGGTGCAACGGTCTCATTTCGAATGGATTGAACTTATTATCCGGTAAGTAGATGGAAAAGTCGGAGAGCACAAACTCCACAAAATCATTAGCGGTTGAGCCTAGAATGGATGGAGGTGTTCGGCCAGAAGCTGTACTGGTTGCAATTTGTCGAGTTTCAAACTCTTCCAGTAGTTCTTGAACTGCAACATACTCTTCGGAGATAGGAAGAGGTGGTATATGCCCATTGTAGCGGGACTTTGGCTCCGAAAGTTCCGAGACGTTAATGTGTTTCAAATTTTGGGAGTTTTGTGGTCGTTCAGAGAATGGGGTGGTTGCCTGTGCTATGAGGTCGTCTTCAGGCGGCCATTCCACATCTGCCATATCTATATCGCTGCTGGCCGTGGAAGATTCCATTGGAGGTGACTTTGCTTGCAGATGTTCAGGTAGAGGGAAACGATTTGTGACACCTGTGTTCAAGCCTGAAGCCCCATGTTGTGTATAGTTGTTGTGATTGTCCACCGCTTCTTGTCCTTCGTACTCGGCTTCGAGCTCGGCCTGGATCTGGTCTACAATTGACACCCGACGCGTCAAAGATGAAGGCATGTCTGATTGGGCATCGTAGAATTCCTCGATTGGGGATTTGGGGATTTGCCCCTCGTCTTCGGGACCTTCGAAATGGTCAGTCTTGACTGTCGGGAGCGCGGAATAGGTAAATAGAAGACGTACCTAGCAGCGGTGGAGACATTGCTCCTGAATAATTGTAGAAATCATATAAAGGTAGAGAACAGGTGCCAACTCGAGGTCGACATTCGCGCTCCGAGATTGAATATCCAGTGAGATTGACATTGAAATTGAAATTGTTTATGTTCAAGTGAATTGGAGATGCGAGCAATATGCAACGGTAAGTAAATGCGCACTTTTCAGTAGTATATTTCTTAACAATAATATCCTTCCATGACGATGAGACGAGACGGCTCTTCAAGAGGGACAAAGAGGTGACAAACTGACAATCCCATTTTTATCTTCGTTTTCAGACCTGGGGGGGGGGCTGGTTATGTTGCTGAATCCATCATAGCTCCGGAACGCGCACGGTTGAACCCGCTGAAACCCGTCAAAAAAGGGAAGGAACGACCCCGCAAGCCCACTTTTACGGCCTATTTCTGCCGACCGCCGACCTATCCTATCTCTACAGTACTGTACCTTACCCCACCCCCACCCCCACTACAAGTACTTCTAAAAATTATACAGGCACTCACTCCTCCACCTGCGTGCCGAACTTATCTAAGGTAAGCATCAAAAGCTTCTTTAAAAAAAGGCGGTTTTGAGTCAAGCGCAAACACACTCTATACAGATGAAATATCGCTACCTCCGGGTCAACCTTTTGTAAACATAATTAACACCTTTATGAAGTGATGGCTAGGGATGAGGCTAGCACGCTTGTGTAAGTATTGTTGTTTGGATTTGAAGAAGATATTATAGTTATTGAGTAGACTGGACGAGTCTTTTCAGAATCTACATAGTTGGTGAAGTTTACTATGTCCTACATAAACAGCTCCTTCGAAATCCATCAATTTCAAATGGTATCAGACAGTCGCTGACGCTTGCGAGGCAATGGCCAGCAAACATGATCAAATAATCAGTACGTGGCCCTGCTTGTTCACCCTTAGATTATCACTTCGATTCTTGGGTTGCTCTTCTACGAGTATGCACCTGTACGAATTCAGTGGTCACACCGACTTTCACGCTATTTCACTGTGTAAAGCATTGTAAACAATTCGATTTGTAGCCCGCTGCCAGGACATCGCTAAAGATGCGTAGAAATAATTCCCCAACGCCATTCGCTATGCATAATGCTTCCATAACACCGTCCACTACACCCATAAGTCAGATAGATCCGACGTCCGACCTAGCATCATGCCTGTTCCGCCGGGTAAACTTCAGCATACATAGCCAGTATCTCCTCACTGAAACAATCCAACTCTATAATTGTAAACCGTCCTTTCCATCTCTTTTGAAAAGAGGAGGATGTGTACTCCGTGCTGAGGCCATTATGCCAAGCCACGACCTCAACGTTCCACCCCTTCTTGAGCGCGCGTTCGACAGTCTTGAGAAATCCACCTGAATATTCCGCCTCTGCCGCGTCTCCGCTGGCCAAAACCATCGTTCCTGGTTCACTGTCCAACAGGCTCTCGAGCATCTTCATCTGCAAGAGCTCATCAACACCCTGTTCTGCCCGAGCCATACTTCCCACCGAGAATGTCTCGCTCCCACTTGAGTGCCCAGAAGTGGTTGCATACCCATTGCCAGTGCCACGCCGGGCTTTCTTTGAAGGTGTGACCTTGGGTTTGATGACGGGTTCCAGAATGTTCATCTCGTAGTTGCATTTTCTTGCCTCCCTCATGTATAGTGGTAATTGATCGGATTTGCCTGAATATGCCGAATTATGGGATCCCACCAAGATTCGACGCGAAGCGTTCCTGCCTCGTTCTAATATAAAAGCGAGAGATTTATATGATATTGGTGGCGACTTGACGCTCCTTGTGATCTCTCTATCGAGCTTCAATCTTTCGAAATGCCCAATTATTATGTTGGAGCAATCGACGAATATATGAAGGTTTTTCGATGCAGCATCGATTGGATGTGTGGCATCTATGGAGCTCTGTAGATTTCGCACCTTCTGCTTTAACTTAACTTCCTGCTCCACCTGCGTAAGGGTGTACTTAGGTTGTATAGAGTGTTTTTCGAAGTATGCAGCAGGTTTGGGCGAAAATTTGGGTGGCGGAAGTCCATCGTCCTGGTTTTGGGGGGTAATAGAAGCTGGAGTTAGACTGTTTTTAGTCGAAGGTTCTACCCTGGATATTCCGGCTTTTTTTGTACTGTTCTGTCGACTGGGGACGTGGCAGCCAGTGAGAGTACGGGTCACGGAGCCCTCGATATCGCCTTGATCAAAATCATTGTTTGCGAGTGAAACTTTGTGGCTTCGTCGCTGCGACTCGGCAAGGTTCAATCCACCCGGCACTTGGTCCTTCCAACGTACCTCTTTACTAACCAGGTCCTCAAATTCCACGGCTTCGTCTGAGACATCTTCCGCAGGTGTAGATTCGGCGGTAGAACAATCGGATCGCGCAGAGGACGAAGAGGATGCGGTAGGAATTGCGGACGGATCAAGTGGCAAACCAAGTTGTAGGTAGATGCGATTGAAGTCTCCTAAACTCTTAGGGGTAGAGGATGCAGGTTTGAACGTGGATGACGACTTGGATTTGGCTGTCTCATTCCCAGTGAGTGACTGCGATTCACATTGAAAGGAATGCAGGAATTCCTGCGCAAGGCGGAAATCCCATGAGTCTGGAGGTTTATCTATGTCCATTATGTCTGGAAATATTAGCAAGCCAAATGGCATACAACCATATTTGGGACATACATTTTTATTGTAGGTAGCCAAGGTAAGTAATAAATGTCGGTATTCATAGTTGTTGGACCGTGGTAAGTTGGAGTTGTAAGTAGCAGGAGCAGGAGTCATTGATATGGAAGCGGAAGCCTTGTCGAGCTTACGTAAGCGCTTGCATGAAATCTGGTGTGGTGAATCACCTCACCTTCGCCATCGCCACTGCAGCGGACAGACAGGGCCGCACCGCAGTGCCTAGACATCCGCTCTGGAAGAGACATTATTATTCTATCTTACCTGATTATAGCTTGCACTTCTACCGATTGATACGTCTGAGTATCATTCTCTTCTATCATTCACGTAGATCGACTTCTACTCTTCCAGCCCAAGCCGAGGGACGACGAAGACTTTGTTCAGTGTCATTCGTCAGATAGAAAATGCTGGACATAGAACAACTTCCTCCGCTCCCTTTTGTCACAATTTCCTCCCGCCAGACAAAAACCCGTATAAGATTCGACCAGATACCTCAGCCCAGCAATTGTTCAACCACAAGACAATCCCCTGATATTCCTGCATCTCTCTCCCGCTCAAATAACCTTCGGATTTTCATAACAAGACAATATCAAGGTTTTGGGGGGTATGCCGGCTGCTGGTATTGGGGCAAGAAAGCCTCCCCCTCGTAAACCGCCATTGCATCTTTCCGCTGCTGCGGCACTTGTTCATAGTTCATCAAAGGTGGTGACGAAGGCTGTCCTCCTGGTGCTCCAGCATCAAACCGTATAAGTGAGTTTTTGACTGCAACATGTTTCCCGGCTCCCGTCTCCTGAAGCAGGATATCAGGCACCGAGTATACATATCCAGGCGCACCACTCTTATTGTTCATGGGAGCAAGGATATTCAAAAGGAGGGAGCTCGACCAATGGGACGTGGTGAGCAGTTTCAGACTCAACCATGCTATGCCAAACAGAACCAGGGCAAGCAGACACAGAAACATCTGCAGGTACGAAATAGCTGGCTTCAATATACTCTTCTCTACCGTGACGAGAGAAGGGTCAATGCTGACGATATACCCACGCGCGAGCAGTAAGTCGTTCATGCGTTCCGAGTTCATATTCGTCCATTCGTAAATCGTCTCGTCCAGGGCAATGGCACTGAGGTTCGATCTTCCATCTCCAAGGCCATTCAGAATCAGTACAGCGGAGGTATCGACTTGGCCGAAGAGCTGTACTGGTCTACCTTGTTTCGCAATTGCGCAGTCTGTTGTGGTGACTACACCGCCATATGCGACATTCTCATAGGACGTATCGCATGGTGCGAAGGAGGTTAGCGCCACTGGGATGTTTTCAGATCTCACGACAGTGATGTTCGTGAATGTAATCCGGAGCAGCGAGTATACTGCTTCTCCTGCCACCTCGGGTGTGAAATACTCCCAGGTGACTTGCGTAGTGGTCACATTATTAGCATCGTTGGTTCCGAATATAAAGCTCTTGTCGATGCTTTGTGCATTCTGGATAGAATTGGAGAGGCGTATTATAATTGGAGCCTGCTGCTCCGTGACGTTGGTACTCCATGTTCTTTTCAAGATATCCATCAGTTCATAACTCGAGAACGGGACACCGGGCACCGTTAGCAGGGTGGTCCGAAATGTCGTTTCGATAAAGGTGTGTCGTCTCATTCCTTTTGTGATGGTAAACATTTGCTTCATCATGCCAGTACCGCCTCCTTGACCGAACGAAGCCCAGATGTTTCTCTGTCGATCGGGTATTAGGTACCGGGAATCATACGCCTCGTCCGACGTGTCGTCCCAGTGTATTTCAGGCCTCCCAACAACGTCCTGGAGCAGTTGAGTGACGAAAGCATTATCGACGGTACTGGCCAACGAGTTAGTAAATGCAGTTGCTGGAATTTGCTGGGGCAGAAAGCTGAGCTCTCAGAACTGCTACACGCGCTTTTTGAAGCCAATTTTTGACTTACCAATTCCAGAATTCCGCAACCCCAACACCGACTTCTTGTACGGGACAATCCATCGGAATCATGGTACCGTTTTGATCTGTTGTGTACGACACCATCACAGCGGTATCTGGCGACACAGAAAGCCCTTCTCCATCCAACCAAATCCTCCCTCCAACCTTTGTCCTCGTTGGCGTTACGACCTCAGCATTACCGCGATCGATATCTGGAGTCAAGGTGTAGTTTGATCCAGTCTTGTACAGATTAGCGCCAATCATATGCGGCATTTCCTGATCCAAGTTGCCCAAATTGTTGCGGGTCATGTCCAGATTAACAATATATGCTGGGGTTTCCATCAACGAACTCTCCAGCGTCGAAGCCGACACATTCCGTGCCTGCATCACATACCCTGGCGCGTCGAAACCCCACAGTAACGTCCCATAAAGACTCGATGCGCTGTATAAGATGGCAAAAAATAGCACTAGGATACTGCTGCCAGAGAATCCTTTCGAGGCTATAAAGTGCGACTTTTGAATTATGTCCTCCATGAACATGAGGTAGCCCGTGAAAGCCTTTGCCTTGGCTGCAATGAGGCAGAAGAAATTATATACTGCCATTGCGAGCAGGATCTGCGCGGCGCTGAAAATAAGTGATTTGATTGCATTATGGTATATGGACAACTGAGAGTGGACGAATACAGAAGAGGAGGTAATCATTTTGAAAACTTGACTTGATTTTCAGAATAAGAATAGACGCTTGAATACAAAACAAAGTGCAGAAAACACCTAGAGATAATGGGCATATTATCCAAACTCATGACTTGAGTTGGGGAAAAATGCTTGGCTTCAAGCTGAACTGCGGCTGCATCTAGAACAACAACTCCATTAAAGCGAGTGGTTGAGCGTTCTCGGTGGCGTACAATATACTTGGCGATACTTCCTTTTCCGGGCATTAGACCAGCCATGCAGCAGCAACAGCAGCGGATGGGCCTGAGTTTATACTTTTGTTTTTCAAGCCTGCTTGAAGGTCGTAGGGTTTTGAATTACACTTCACTTTCGAGGGGAAGGTTATCTGCGTGGGGAAAATGAGGCTCGAGCTTGAGCTGAATAGATGCGACTCGGCCCAAGTCATTGTACGGAGTGTCACGAAGTTATTCATGACTGTCTTAGTAAGTCAGCCCCTCTCCATACCAATCAGCCTACATGTCGTGATCGTCAAAACTCCTTCGGCAAGGCTTTCTTTGGGTTTACGCTTCAGACTGTGCGTTTCAGCTGAAAAGTATAACCACTAGCCCCCCTCTTAGCTTTTGGCTAATGTCACGAGTCAGTATCAAGCCCTACGAGGCTCGTCCCGCATTGAAAACATATATCTTCGACAATTCCGTAAAAGCCAAGTCAGAATCTTCTGGAGATAACTCTACTCCGTATCAAAGGGGAACCAGCTGCTTCCATGCCTGCGCCAAGAGAAACACCCATACCTCCCCGCCGAACTTGTTAGAATGGTACGGGTTAGATTCCAATGGGTCTTGCTTCCCTCCGCGCAGTGAAGGGCCAAACCGATAGCGTAATAAGGGTAAGTTTTCATGAAGGACCGATACCCATCGAACCCATCTACACGTTCCATCACCATTCAAAAGAGAAAGACCTGGTATGTATACTTGCGGAATGCGAGAAGGAGCGAAACTGCGAAAGCTTCACCAAAGCCGCCTTTGGAGCCATTATCCGTATGGGGGTTTACACGTCGTGTACCCGCTGTGCTATCATGTGTCGCTTTGAGCGGGACCTCATTCGAATATAGCAGATATGCTGGTATGGATGCGGTTGGAAGAATATATAACCACGAATGAGCTTTTTGCTAGGTGACAATACGACGACTCTGGACCTATGGACAACGAGTTCGGGTCCGAAATTGAAACAGCGTGGAAAAGAACAAGTTTTTAGACTTGGCCTTATGATATGCGAAGTATAGCCAGGGGCGGAAGAGCCACGTAAGCATCGCTCAAGAAGAGCATAATGGGTTTCGCCTTCATTGCACAATGTTCAAAGACGAAGCTTGCAGCTGCTCTGAGCCATGGTCACCTGGACGTGTTTAATATATGTCCTATTTACATTACTATACCAGGTATACCATTACACAACGGCATTGGTAAAACATGGGAACATTATCCTGCAGAGTCCGAAAAATGCTACTAGAGTAACACGCAATTGAGGAAAGCCCTTTTGAGAAGCTGATAACACTTACTCAACTCAACAGTAAAGGGGATATCAAACATGGTATAAAGTATTTCAGGCAGCTGGACAGCAAGACTCGATTTTTATAGCTCGAAATCTTTAAAGGTGCAAATTTTGACCACTACCAAACTGAGAAACAATAGAGGGATGGAGACTAAAACAATCGCAGTTCCATTATATAACAAATGCAGCTCACTTTTAAATAGAAACTCAAGCTCTCAATATCTTAAGCATTTACACTTGAGAAGAACTCCATGATATGCAAAACAACCCAGAACTTATGCCCCCAGAAAAAAGCAGATTGGCGATCCGGTAAGAGCAAACATGCAGCTCCAATTTGCAAACCCACTCGAGACATTTAAAAATAATAACAAGACAAGACATTAAGCATCTCCTAAACCCCTACTTGGGATTAAACAAGCAATTAATAAGCCAAGATCAACAATCGCAAATAATGTTAACAGATAAGCAAAAATAAGATTGACAGAAGTCAGGACAACTTCAGTCAGTTAGTCGGCAGGTCATGACGTGTATAAAGTCGTCTGTGATAACGATTCATGATGAAAAGGAGGGGGCGGGAAAGAAGAGGAGAACGCGTGGATAGATACCTAGATGCCACCGACACGGGCTGCAAGCAATCTTGCTTAGACGCTATTTTCCCATCTCGACATCTATCATAAGCTTAAAATAAATACATTATTACATATATATTTTGGGATTAGATTGGCTATGCTTTTACTATTCATTCTATTTCTTATCATCAAGATAGGATTGCTATGCTTGCACTCGCGTCCAGTTGGAGGTGGAGTATTGTATTCTATGCATAGAAAACTGCATGCGGTTCCTTTTTTTTTATCGCGCGTTTCGTTTTCGATTCCTGGCGGGCGGACGGGCGGCTATCTCGCATACAACTAAGGTATCTTTATCTTTATCTTTATTTATGGAGTATGGAGCTCCTGCATCCTGCAGACAGCGGGAAGGCACAACACAAGCACATTACTCGATCGGTGGAGATATAATGCGGGAAGGTAGTGGAAGTGCATGTCATAATCGTCCGATAATGACATTGGTGGGTGTCAACTATCATGCCGTCATGAGGGTGTTTGATGGATGGAGAATGAAGATTTACCGTACTCGTACTGTACTTGTACCGGTATTGTTGTTCGCGGCAGGGAATCGATAGTGTAGAGTTAGCGGACGGGATCTTGCGGTTGTTCCACATGACCTTCCATTATCAAGACGAGACGAGACGAGACGAGATGAGATGAGATGAGATCCGAGCCTGCAGTATTTCCGAGAGTTATTATTCCAGTCCTAAGGAAGCATTTAGGTTTCGGGCCTTGATGAGATTCCAGGTGATTAAAGAGAAACATCAAAGGATTAAGCGCTTCCGAAACGCTTCAAAATTGCGATATCCAGATCTGCCCCTCCTTCTGAGGGAGGGGCAATGCAGATGGTTCGGAGAATATTTACCCCTTTTCAGGCACAACCGAGCCGAGAAGCGGATGGAAGAGGTTTATATTTATCTTCTCTTCCTTGCTTCATTTGCACGTTTGCATACCGGCTGTTTCTCCAAAATACCTTCCACACCAGTAGTGGCTCTCGGAGATATCGCCGCATGCAAGTGTCCATGGTAACATAACATACGGTATGTAACTTGCAGGTGATATTCCGAATCTTGTGCGTCCACTACCGCATCGGCACTTGTTATTTTTGGATGGTTTTCGATGAAACTTAAACACGATATACAAGAGTTACGGAGATACTGTCCGTACTGTACCTGTACCGTACCTTGGGAAAGGTGAGATAGGAGCGTTAGCACTAGCACTATGGGGAATTAGTCCACGTAAATACTATACTACTTTTCCCACCACTCCTCTTGAAGGCTAAAGCTCACTATGAAAGCCGACGCCCACTGATCCCTTCTTAGTCAGGTACAAGTGGAAAGAAATGGAATGGCTAGCGGAAAGAGGAAAAAAGCATCGAAATCGAAATCGAAATCGAAATCCCTAAAAGGCTAAAGTCAGAGCAGTGCGTCAGCAGTGAAATAATACAGTACGATATTCCCCAAGCCCCCAAGTTAAACCCCCGAAACCATCTACCAGCTTCAGGAATGCTACGGCGTATCGTTTCCACGTGCTTGGTGGGTTTACGGTTCCTGATATTGGCCGTGCGCCTTCGTATCACTGCAACTGCTATCTTCAGGCACCCAGGGGCGCTGAGCGCGGGATTGGTGGTACCTTACGGATCGATGGGAAAAGCCGTCTTTTTGAGGTAAAAATTGATGATTTATATATTCAGTGAGCGTACCTGTACACCAATTTGTGGTACAAGAATATGAACAGAACAGAAACAGCGCTTGAAGTGGTATTAGGACCGTAAATAGATGATTTGTGATGCAAAAGTTATTCTTGTTGTTGGAAGAGGGGGAGGGGAGGGGAGGGGAGGGGAAGGCCTGAACGCCTGAACGCACCACCCCTGTATAGTAATGGCTCCCCTGGCTGGCATTGTTTCATATGACCCGCTCCTCCCACCAACTTCCCACGCTTCACATTATTACCTTAACTTACCTTACCTTACCTTACCTTATACACCTTATTCTCACCTCACAAACATCGCGCCCTCCACCATCAACACTCCGTTCCTTTGGCGCAATTCCTTCATCAAGATCAAGCACGATTATTGGCGACTGATAATAATATCCTTCAACTCCCGCTTCTGAAGTCTGCTCTGCACTGCACTGCACTGCACCACTGCACTACCCAACGGCTTCCAGCATATTCAAGGGTCCAGTGGGTGTGGAATATTTGCGACAGACTCAGACAGCATTGACGCCACGAGCTCCAACACGCTCTGAATCACCACCACCTCACCGTTCTCGTACAGTACCTCGATCCACCGAATTGCTCGCTGGCCGGCATTGAGACACCACTCACTCCCATCAAAAGCCTCAGATTCCCCACCCCAGATTACGACTACGACCACGACCCTCGCGCGTCAACATATATCCTCTATCTCTGCAGCTCTTCGACCCTCGAAGCGCGTGCCGTTTCTCGAAATCCCCGACTCGATAGGTTCGATTGAATTGGCGCTGCCGAATATTGCTGCAGTTAACAATCTTTGTTCTTTCGAGACATCTCGCATCGGATAGCCGTGAAACTTGACCAGGCACTGGGGAGAGCGAAACCTTCTTCAGATTCTCCCGTCGATTTCAATTGCGCTCGGTGAGCACGGTAATGAGCGTCATGCTCCAGACCCCTTCGCGGGCGTCTACTGCCTCCTCATCCTCCTTTCAACCCGTATCACGCCAGAACACAATGTCTTCCCACGATGGAGGGCGGTCTGTCCGCCAGTCGAAACGGTATTCTATGACCACTCTGTACATGTCCATGTCCGCCAATGAAAAGGATCTGGAAATCGAGGATGATCTTGCAAAGGGTACGAGTCATTCGGTTTGAAGTGCTCGCCGATAAAATGCTAATGTCGTTCAAAGCCCAGAAAATACTACGAGACCTGAAGTCCAAGATCTCATCGCAATCGAAGAAGAACTTCGTCTTAGAGAAGGATGTCAGATATCTCGACTCCCGGATAGCGCTACTGATTCAAAATCGGATGGCGTTGGAGGAGGTGCATATGAGTCCCAATTTATCGAGTTATGAGCTGATTTGAAATAGCAAAACGAAGTTGCCAGCCATCTAGAAGATGCCGCGGATTTACAAGAGGGTTTCTTCCCAAACGACGAGAAGACACAGAAATACGGCAATCTCCTCTTCCTTTTACAATCCGAACCACGACACATCGCCCATCTCTGCCGTCTTGTCACGATGGCCGAGATTGATTCTTTGCTTCAGACAGTCATGTTCACGATATATGGAAATCAATATGAGAGCCGTGAAGAGCATCTACTCTTGACCATGTTTCAGGTCCGTGGACATCCGGTTCCGGTTCCTCCGTTATACTAACAAATGTCTAGTCTGTTCTGACCTACCAATTCGATAACACCCCCGAATACTCTTCTCTTCTGCGCGCGAATACCCCTGTTTCTCGAATGATGACTACATATACACGAAGAGGTCCGGGGCAAAGTTATTTAAAGACGGTGTTGGCAGACCGGATCAACGGTCTGATTGAGTTGAAGGACTTAGATCTCGAGATCAACCCGCTGAAGGTCTATGACAGAATGATTGAACAAATCGAAGAGGACACGGGAAGTTTACCAGCTTCCTTACCAAGGGGAGTAATTGCGGAGCAAGCCGCAGAGAATTCCCAGGTCCAAGCAATAATTGAGCCTCGATTAACGATGCTCATGGAAATTGCTAATGGCTTTCTGACGACGATTATCGATGGCCTAGAGGAGACCCCATATGGAATCAGATGGATCTGCAAACAGATCCGAAGTCTCACGAAGCGCAAATATCCCGATGCCAACGACCAGGTCATCTGTACCCTCATAGGAGGATTCTTCTTCCTGCGATTCATCAACCCCGCAATTGTCACACCCAAGTCCTACATGCTTATTGATGGGACCCCTGCCGAACGACCACGGCGAACCTTGACCTTGATCGCGAAAATGCTGCAAAACCTAGCAAACAAGCCGTCATATGCCAAGGAACCGTATATGGCCAAACTTCAACCTTTCATCCAGCACAACAAGGAGCGGGTGAACAAGTTTATGCTTGATCTGTGCGAGGTTCAGGATTTCTACGAGAGTTTGGAAATGGACAATTATGTTGCGCTCTCCAAGAAAGATTTGGAGCTTTCAATCACACTAAACGAAGTCTACGCCACGCATGCACTGTTGGAGAAGCATAGCAGCGACTTGAAAAAGGATGAAAATTCCCACTTGGCGGTCATCTTGGCCGATCTTGGGCCTGCCCCGGCCCAATTACCCCGGAAAGAAAACAGAGCGATCAACCTTCCGCTCTTTAGCAAATGGGAGACTGCAATTGACGATCTGACTGCGGCCCTTGATATCACACAGGAGGAAGTCTACTTTATGGAGGCTAAGTCCACGTTCGTCCAGATTATGCGGTCGATCCCAAGTAACAGCGCAGTCGCCCGAAGGCCACTGCGTCTTGAGCGTGTCGCGGATGCTGCCGCAACATCCCGCAACGATGCCGTGATGGTTCGGAAAGGTATCCGAGCCATGGAACTACTCAGCCAACTACAGGAACTTCAGGTGATTGACAAGTCCGATCAGTTCAGTCTTCTTCGCGATGAAGTCGAGCAGGAGTTGCAACATCTCGGCTCCCTAAAGGATGGAGTCATTGTCGAAACCCAAAAACTCGATGAGGTCTTCAGAACAATTCGCGATCACAACTCATACCTTGTTGGCCAGCTCGAGACTTACAAGAGTTACTTACATAACGTCCGAGGTCAGAGTGAAGGCACAAAGCGAAAACAGCAGAAACATCAGGTCTTGGGCCCGTACAAGTTTACACATCAGGCACTGGAGAAAGAAGGTGTCATTCAAAAGAGCAACGTTCCCGATAACAGGAGGGCGAATATCTATTTCAACTTCACAAGTCCATTGCCCGGGACTTTTGTTATTTCCCTCCACTACAAAGGTAAATAAATATACTCGAATTCTATGAAATTTTCAACTGACACTTCTAAAGGTCGCAATCGTGGACTCCTAGAACTCGACCTCAAACTTGACGATCTGCTTGAAATGCAGAAGGACAACCAGGAAGATCTCGATCTCGAATACGTCCAATTCAACGTACCTAAGGTTCTCGCGCTCTTAAACAAGCGTTTTGCAAGGAAAAAGGGCTGGTAGAACAAGCTCTTCAGGAAGTCGACTTCGGCGGAGCCAAGATGGGGGCGGCAGGTTGTATTATGATATTTTACTTATGCAATGGTGGAACGGATGGATCGGAGTTCTTTTACGAAATTTGGTTTGATACCTTGCGGCGCAGGCGGAGCGGCTCTATACCTCAGCAGTTTTTTATTTCCTCGAGTGCATCCTTGGTTTAATTTCGAATATTCTTGTCTTAATGGGTGGATCGTCGAGGGTTTTTGAGGTCTGGCTGGCTGGTCCGGGAGATATGGGGATGGAATATGTTGAGCTCAGCTTTATGTCTCTTTCTTTTGATGATACCTGCATGGATATGATTGGGGCTGGCTGGCTTTTAGGGTGGGATAGGTAGGAGGCGGTTTAAATGTAATATCATGAATAAGTATACCATGTTTTGTTCTTGACAGTTGAGTGTGTGATTCGCCTTGATCAGCTTGCTCTGTGTCTTCCCAGTGGAAGACAGTATTATTTCCCTTAGCCGTTCGTCAATCCAGAAGTTTGAAGTGAGCCTTTTTTAGTCCATCTAGATTCCATGCGATGCGAGCTTATTGGTCCAAAGTAATCTAATCAAGTGAATAATCCTAGACGGCGCTGTATGAGCCTCTCCATCATTTTACCTGCAACCAGCCGTCATTACGTCTTTCGTTCTGTTAAGGTACATTAGTATAGGCGGCTCTGCTGGGAAGCTATTGAAGGGCTGATACATCTATAGATGAGCCAAGGGGAGTGAGTGGTGTCGCGTGTCGTGCATAATGCAATGCACCCAGCCGCTCCCAATCTTGAATTTGTTGAAAGCTGCAAGTCGCTCCGTTTGCATGAGCTAGGCTTTTCAATGGCTATATCACTGGACCGTAAGCTTACTCGGCGATGGGGTTTTGTCTTTGCGATACTATCAGCATATTTTCGATCCCTTTTCTGTAATAGGCTATGACAGTCCCAAAGGAACAAAACCCTTCGCCGGGTATTTGGACACGGGATATCTCTCAAAGATTCTATGGGAATGTTAATACGCTCTCTAAAAGACTTAAGCCAAAACAGAGCCCTCGAGCCCCAAAGAACTACCGGCAAAGTGCGCCGCGGGTGAAGGAAACGAAGCAATATTTACTGTCTTATGAAGAGGAACTCCATCTAGCAGACCATATCGCTTTCCTTGCTCATGTAGAAGAAGGCGTTGAATTCGTCTCTGCTGCGGTTCTTCAGGAGATGAGCGATCCCCCGGGGTTCACATTCCGGCTTGCATCAAACCATACGCCTCGTCCTACTGTTGTCAATGGAATGGAAAGAATACTCGAGATTGTTCGAGGCCATGCCGAAGCGGGTATGTTAGCAGACTTGCTCAATATTCATTCATGTACTCAGTCCTAATTCTTTGTCGACTCAGGGAAACACAGGCAACAACACCAATCCCAGCTTTTCGAAGAGATTATCTCCTTCAGCGAGAAGCGCATTCACGGCCGCATGAGGACCCATCATTGGGTAAAGCCCAGCCACTTTGGAAAAGGGAAGTCAGATCTCCCACCGCTATACGTAAGGATAGACCGGATATTAGAGGGTATTTGGGGGCCGAATGCACAGAAACTCGCCGAATTTGCGTCGCTCAGAGCATCAGTCATCGCCCTACGAGATGCTCTCAAGAAATTCGACCAAGCATATACTGGAGACCAGGCCAATCTTCTCAAAGATGCTATCCTCAAGAGCTACGATGTATCCAACCAGGGATCATCCAAATCTCTCGAGACACATTTGCAAATCATGGGTCTCGATGAGCGGGTCTACGCCAGTCGAGAAGTGGCCGAAATCGACAAGCTCAGCAAATACTGGGGCATTTGCAAAGATCTCATAAGACTCAGTCGCCAACCCGAGACTAGGTCCCATTGCCAGAATTTGAAACTAGAAATTTGTGAAGCTTATCCAGCAAGTAAGCCACCTGGCGCGGCTGACTTGTGCTTTGTACACGGAGAGGTCCAGTTAATCCTCTTCTACGAGCAATACAGGAACAACTTGCCGCCACGTGCCATCGGCTCCAGTAAATCCGCGTGCTTCCTATGCGATCTTTTCATCAAGTATCACGGCCAATTCGGCATCTCGCATTCCCACATGAAGCTGTATCCAAAATGGACGATCCCAGACAGTAAATGGATGAGCCACCAAGCTCAGCAACTGAGAAGATTTCGAGGGTGGATTCATTCTATGGACGCTGAGATAGGTGGGTTGTTGAAGAAAAACGTCTATTACCATAACGTCGCCATGGAGAGTCGAGCTCATGTGCTTCTGCTGGAGCAGACATCAAGTATTGCAGCTTCGACTGTTAGTATCATATCGGACGTACCGCGGATACCGAGCCCTCTCGCGGTTCGTATGAGCAGCAGCAGTGCCTCATCTTCGTCTTCAACAATCATACCGCAAAATGGAAAAGCCGCAGCCTCCCATCCCTCTATTTACCGGCTTGAGGATCTGCCTGTCACTATTGACATTTCCCCTTCGACCAAATTCTGCGAACTCACAGCTGGAATCGTCTCGTACTTGTTTGACTTTGAAGATATTGCCACTACTGGCATGCTATATATTACCGATAATCCACGCTCTGCAGAAGAGCGTCTGGAAGAGAAGAGGGTGGATACAGCCGGATTATCATTCGACTCTTCTGTTTGTATTCAAGCTAAGCCAGATTCGAGGCATCTGACGTTCATTGTTCATGCTGGTGGACATCATGAGCTTGGTGTTTCTGTCACTTGGCACGAGCCATGATTTTGGGACCTAATGGCTGTATGGATTATACCGGTTTTCGTTTAATTATTTTCACTGTTCCTTCACACTTTTGCTATTGAAGAAACGATACCATCGGGTGGTTTTGTCTAGGTGGGGATTTGTGGCGGCTTTTCTGTGCTGTTATATCAAAGCTTTGTAGGTTTGCATTCAGATAATGCAGCAAGCACCCTCTACACCACATTTATCGCGTTTCGAAAATCTCAGAAAATTTCTGCCAAACCCGCGACTTATGGTTGTAAATTTAGAGACATCATGTCCCAAAAATGGAAGGAAATGGAGCGATGCGATGTGCATACAAATCTTTCTTCTCTGCTTTCGAGCCTCAGATGTAGTGCACTCTTTGCTACGTGCTAGATCTCCCGAAAAGGGGGTGCGGGAAAGGGGTGGGGAGCGGGGTTCTTGCGAAAGTGGGGTAAGATAGCACCAAACACTTCACTGATATATTTAATGGAGCATCAAGAGCTCCGTGGTATCAGTTGTTACCACATTTACTACGAATAACATTTCAAGGCTTGGTTGAGATTTTGCCCCCCCCAAATGGCAGCTCCATTCAGTCCCCCCATTTCGAAAACCCTAAAGCCAGAAGTTCCAAAATGGGCACCTCCACAGCCAACATGGATGGATCTGGACTGGGCTGATCTAAGAACCATCGAGCTTTCTCTCCTCGACTCTCCAGATCCAGAAGTTGTTGCAAATCTAGTGGCTACGACAAAAGCTGCCATTGCGGAAGATGGGTTTTTGTTCTTGACCAACTATGGGATTTCACTTGAACAGGTACGACTTTTTTTCCTATCTTGCGAATACCACTCCTGTTAAATCTACCGGTAGCTGCATCGTCAATTCGATCTCGCTCAATTTTTGCATGCAAACATTTCGGAAGAGGATAAAGCGAAACTGCTCTGGGACCCTTCCACCGGGGTTTTCGCTGGGTTTAAACCTCGTTTTGGCTGGAAGGTGGGCAGTATCACATGCCTGCAAGAAAACAGCATACTGATTCATTGGTTTACAGCGCGAACCGGGGAAATTTGACGGCATTGAACATTTTAATTTTTACTCTCCTGAGTTTGAGGATATTGAGAAAGTTCCGAAGTGTATTGCACCCTTTATGGACGAGATCACTGCCTTCTGTGATGTGAGTAGCTCTTTGTACGGAGTGGGGACAGGGGCTGACATTTGATAGTATCTGATGAATTCTGTCAATCGAAGACTGTTAAAGCTGCTGTCGCTGGTTCTCGAACTACCTGATGAATATCTGTGGGGTAGGTGCATCACGGAGAACATCTAAGAAGCAGCTGACACTTCACCTTTCTTCATAGAAAATGTTCAGTCTCACGATGGAATAGTGGGAGATGGTTATTTCCGCCATGCCCTATATTATCCTCTGGAAGCAAAACACAAAAAGGAGAGAAATGGAATTCGCATGTACGGGTATGTACTTCCAACCACACTGTTTCAAACACCCAACTGAACTGAAGGGTCGCATAGCCATACCGACTACGGCACAACCACTCTCCTATTCTCCGTGCCTATCACAGCACTTCAGATATGGGGCTCAGATAACAAGTGGAGATACGTGAAGTATAAACCAGGGGCCTTGGTTGTCAACCTCGGTGAGACACTTGAAGGTAAACCACCGATATATATATCTAACCTCTGCATAAGAAAGTATTCTGCTAATTAAGGATTGATTAAACTCAAGTGGTTTCCGGTGGACACTTTAAAGCAACACTCCACAAAGGTAAAGAGCCTTGCTATAGTATTCCTGCGATAATTGAACGAACTCGTGCTGACCTCATTTTGCTAGTGGCGGAACCTCCTGTAGACCAAGAGAACGAGCAGCGTCTTTCCCTAGTCTTTTCAACGGCTCAAAAGGCGATATGCGTCTAAAACCAGCAATGGGTAAAAAATCTAGTCGTCAGCCAGTTTTTGATGGTTCTCTAACGAGGTACTACCGCAGAATCACCTTTACTCCAACGAGAAGGGTTTGTCCTAAAGCAGGGTGTGTTCACGCAGTTCAAGAAATTGATGGATTCAGGCCTTTCAGTAAGCAAGTTTCCAATAAAATGTCCTATATTATCTGAATATTGGGGTTTTCAGGTTCCTACAAACAAGGAGTGGAGAGAAGCTCGTAAGTGATATCTCCAAATGATCTGTCCGAAAGCTCACACGTGACTAGAGGTCCGCACCAGGCTTCAAATCGCTCCGGAAGAACGGCTTGCTGGTGTCAAGGATATTAACGGTACCAAGTATGGGGAAGATGTCATTCTTGGTGTTCAGGTAGTTTTGCCAGCTTAAGGGGTGGTCTCTTTCATTCCTCTTCGTAACACCAATCGCAGCATCTGAGTTTCGTTGCATGGCACAAGGATGCAAAGCGGAGTGACTATCTTGGAACTTCCAAGCTGCAAGTGCATGATGTTTGGTGCATTTCGAGTCTGCAATTGTCTTTCTGGGTATTTATGTAAAAGAGAACAATCATTGTATCATTTGTATCTTAGTCGAGTTTGACTGATCTCCAGAAGCGAATAAGTGACCGTGGGTTATGGTATGGGAAGAACTCTCCAATTTCTGTGCCAATATTTGAAAGTATTGATCAATTGATTTGCTAAATCTGCGGAAGTTTCCTATTGCCTACCTTTCCCAACGTGGAATATCTGTGCGCCTTGAAAAATGTAACACCATAAGGAGAGCTCAGATCTTCAATTGGCTCAGCAACAGCCTCAAAATCCAGTTTTTACTGCCAGCTCTCTCCTCCACTAGATCCCGTTCATTCTTTAGATCCTCATACGTGTCGTCCAGAACGCCTTTAGTATATTTCAGACTACCTGCTTCCTCGATGACCTTCATCGTCAGCATCTTCATCGCGGGTGACATGCTATTCGTTCGGCTTCGAGACTGCAGAATGTTGAGAAGCTCGGTACTGCCGCTCTTTTCTTGGGTAGACAATGCGTGGATGACTGGCAGTGTAAAGGTGCCTTGGTCGAGATCATTGTACGTTGTAGACTTACCTGCCGATGTGCCAGTGATATCTTGATAGTCGTCCCGAAGCTGGTAGTAGCGGCCGAGCAAGTTCATGAGGTTGTCGATGTTGAGGATTGCGTTCTGTGTTGCTTCTGACTGCATCATCCTGGAGACTGTTCGGAAGATTCCGCCTGTTTCTAGAGCTGGTGTTAATTTTCTTTCTTTAGTTTACCGCTGGGGGACTTACTCTGCTCAATAAGCTTGTAGTATGCCGGTATGGATGGTGATGTGCAGTGATAGGTTGAATGCAAATCGTGGGCCTGCCCGACATGAAGTCTTTTTACCTCCTCTGCGCAATATGAGTACTATTTATTTCCAATTCTAATGCCGTACTCACCGATCAGTGTAAGAAAAGTCGCCCGAGAAAGCTTTGAGGCCTCTTCTACACTCTTCGCGTACATATAAGTCGCCGCATTGATCGTCTGCTCCACCCCGAACACCATATGCGTTGAAGGAAACCCTCTTCTCATGGGAGAATGATCTTGGATATCATCGATCCTGCCGAAGAGCTTGTTAGCAAAGCTTAACATAAATTCAGATGGAATGGGATGTTCCTAAAAGTACTGTACTGACATCAGGGAGATGTTATGCATCATGGCGACGACACTTCGAATAGTATCAAGTGATGCCTCGGGAACTTGATACCAGGTTTGCAGAGAATCAATCAGCTGCAAAGAGAAGGTTAGCTTTGGTTCTTTAGAACTGCTCGACAGGTGCGTAGCGCAGTAGCTCCATAGTTACATGGTCTCTCGCTCCTTTAGCTGGTAGCGATGCAATGTAGATGTACGGTGCATTTGTAATCTAGAGGTACCAAGCATTAGATATAGTGCATTTAGTCTCGAAGCTACAAGGAGCAATGTACTTACTGCATCTTCGTCAAGTTCTGCAAATGGTTTATCCTGGTCACATGATGCTCCATCGCTTCCATTTCTGGCTGCATCGCGATCGCTCGGTTCTCCATCGCCATTCAACTTTACCTTTCCCTCCTCATCAACACTGCCATTTACTGTGCTCGAGAATTCACCCTTTGCTTTGTGTATCTTTGCTGGGCGGGGATTGTCCTCTGTCTGATCATGTACCGTGCTAGCATTAGCTTTGACTCTGTTTGTTTTCGGTGCTCGAACAGGCCTCGGGGCGGTTTTGTTGTAGCGGGGGGTGCTCAGACTCCAAACTGCGCTGCCTCCATTGCAAAGCTCAAGAACTCTGAACCAGTAATAGAATTCTGGCTTTGGAGAGTTGTTCTTGATGAAAAGGTCGCGCTCCTCGCAGTATTGTCGTTCGTATCCCAAGGCCTGGTCCCACAGAAGTTTCTTCGCGGCCTCTGCGTCAACACCGTGCACCTTCATCAGAACTGAGACGGCGTTGACCAGCGAGTTTGTTTTGCCGCTGTCATAGGCATCAATTTCCTTCTGCCACGAGGCAAGGTCGTTGACCAGAATCTGTGCGTGATAGAGCAGATTCGAAAGGTATCTGACACTTTCAATTTCCGCTCGACTGATTGTGGTGTCGGTGACAAATCGTTGCATAACCAAGGCGCAGCTTAGAAAATAGATAAGTTCGTGGTTCAAGTCAAGGATTTGAATCAGCTTCGATGACGGGGTGGGATAACTCACTTTGCACCAGCGTCGACAAGGCGGAACTCAAGATATTCCTTGATGGACTTGTAATCCTTATCTCTTGCTTCGGCTTTGACATTCAATTGTTCCTTCCATTCTTCAATGAGCCAGTTTCCCAGTTCCTCATCAACTTCTAGAGCTTCGACAGCAAACCGAGCGCGGATAGACTTGAGCACCAGGTTTATTTGGTTCTTTTTGTTGTCTTGGGTCGCGCCATCAAGAGAGTCAATCATAGCTTGATTGCTTTCATCAAACTAGTCAAGTGTCAGCCATACATATTTCGATCCCTGTGTATTTACTCACATCTTCAACGCCGTCTGCAACATCTGCATTCGAAGGGTCAGCCTGGTGTCCTCGCGGAACCGAATGAATACTCACCATCATGTGCGAAGGCATATTCGACCATATAAGCGGCAATGTACAATCTCTCTGGTAATGCTTCGGGGAACCACTGCAGCGAATCAGTGCGAGTTTTCCTGCAGATAGCAAGGCACTAGAGGGTCAAATGCTCTTCGACATGCCCAATACAGTAAAACGAAGGAGGGAAAACAAAGAACGAGGTTGCTTACAAGGGCAATAGCATTGCCAGTGACTGAATCAACGCAGCCAAATCCCTTAGCAATGGATTCAGGCACCCCTGCTGCTGCCAGCTCATCACGAACTGCCCAGCAAGCGTCATCGCAGAGATAAGCATACTTGCTGATGCGTGGGCGGAACTGTGTCGGAAACTTGTTGTTGTTCCAGGTCTCAGAGGGGAATTCTTCCGAGCGATGGCACTGAATCGAGTCCATCTTGTCGAGATTGGGGTCTGGGTAGAAGAAGGTGTAGTGTATTCCGGAAATCTGGGGTTGATGAATACTTGGAAGTTGGATTCTTTCGATCCTTGAGGAAGTTGATCTAGCTCTAGTACATGTACGGATCCCAGCCTATGCACGGAGAATACTATTATCCAGCAGATCAAATGAATACAGGAATACAGGGTTGGTAATGTTTCTTTGCGGGCCGGAAGGGTCACTAAAGACCTAATGAATCTCAGAAGCAAATGAATACAGGAGTACAGGGTTGGTACTGTTTCTTTGCGGGAAGGGTCACTGAAGACCCAATGAATCTCAGAAGCAAATGAATACAGGAATACAGGGTTGGTAATGTTTCTTTGCGGGGAGGGTCACTAAAGACCCAATGAATCTCTTCTGACTAGAGGTAGTATAGATTTCCACTGATTCACACGGGTTATTACTAATGGCAAGCAAGTTTCATAGGGCCTTGATAAATATTCAGCCTGCGTTTAGACTGACTCCTCCACTTATTCACAGAGGCATTTGTCATCAACTATCTGCGCAGACAACTTAGCCAATTGCTGTCTCACAGAGCCTCTCACCTCCACGCCCGAACCAACCAGCAGAACGCCCTTTGAGATCTTCAAGACTCCAGACAGATCCCTAATAAGTTCCTACACCTAAGTCCTCGACGGTCAGAGAAGATTCCCTCAGCGCGTCCTCTTGATGCCTTCCTCTGCAGACTTCGGCTTTGCCTCACTCTGCTGGGGTTTAGTAAGTCCTTCCGGACATCCTCCCGGGCATCACTCTCGTGGTCCAATTGCTAAATGAGAACAGGTCGGACTCTACCTCTTGCATGCCGTCTACAACTTATACTTTCACCCCCTGCGTTCGTTCCCTGGTCCGGTTTACTGCAAAGTGACTGGATTTTGGTACATTTTCAAAATTATTCGAGGAAACTCGTTCTTGGAGATCAAACATTTGCACGACATATACGGTGATGTCGTACGCATTGCGCCGAACGAGCTGTCATACAACACCGCTGAAGCCTGGAATTCAATATATGGTTAGTTGGGCATTAACCTCATTACCTAGGATTGGCTAACGTAACAAAAAGGCCGAAACATCCAACTTCATGGAGAAACCAAGACTTCAGCCATTGGTAACCGTCTTCTAAAAGACACTCTCCTCTATGGAGCTGGCTTTGAGGGCGCTGATACTGTCGTAAGTCCCTAATTCAGAACACTAAAAGATCACTCACAGACCTTATTCTGCCAAAATTAGGTCAATGCCGAAGGAACTTTCTACGCTCCACAAAGACGGGCTCTGGCCTATGCTTTCACTCGAAAGTCGTTGATGGCGAAAGAACACATCCTTACACATTACACTGATCGTGCCATCGAAAATCTTACGACACAAATATCGGCTACTGATACCGTCGATGTAGGACCAATGTTTGCCAACGCCATTTTTGACTTCAATTGCAAATTCGTTGCCGATCGAGATATTGGAGCAAGCAATCCTCACGGAACACTTCATCCATCTGTGCATTATTTCGATAACATACTGAGATTCGCCTACATCCCAATCACACTTCGACGGCTACCTATGGTTGCCTACCTCCAAGACACCCTCCAACCCTTATTTTCAAAAGGGTTGCTGCATTATCACGTCGTTGGACCTTTGATCCGAAACAGGTTGGAGAATGGAGGAAGTGAGACTGACTTAAGTATGAGTTCTTGGCATACTAATTGATTTGTTCGTACTGACCAAAAGACAGTTTCCTACATGGAGCGGCATCCAAAGGAAGGGGACACGGGTAAATCGCAGATCTTGAATAACGCCGCCATATTCATAGCAGCGGGAACGGGAACCACTGTTGGATGGTTATGCGCATCTGTCTATTACATCTTGTCCAATCCCGATGTTAAGTCAAAAATCTACGACGAGATCAGAAACTCGGCGTCGAAAGGATCGGATCTGAGCTTAGACGTCGTCAGCAGTATGAAATACCTCAAAGCTGTTACGGATGAGTCTATCAGGATCTTTCCCCCGATCGTAGCGACTTTGACTCGTGTCGTTCCACGCGGGGGAGTGTCCATCTGCGGAAAATACGTCCCGCAAGGTACAGTCGTGGGAGTCAACCACTGGGCAACCTACCGCAGCGCAAAGAATTTCAACCATCCTGATGAGTTCCATCCTGAGAGATGGTTTGACGTTGTCAGTGAGGAATTTGCAGAAGATCATCGAAATGCTCTGCAGCCATTCAGTTACGGGCCGAGAAAGTGTATTGCTCAAGAGTAAGTTTCCTTCTGGAAACTGCCGTTCATTAGCTAACTAGGTACCTAAGGTTGGCCTCCATGAACTCGAAACTCTTCCTAGCACGGCTTTTCTGGGAGTTCGACATGGAGTTGGCTCCGGAATCCCGTGACTGGACAAATCAGAAAGGCTTCATTGCACATTACAAGCCGCCCCTTATGGTGAAGTTCAATAAGAGATCAGGTCTTTTCGAGACGGAGACATAGAGGTCATCTTCAGAAGCAATACAGCTGGTACGTTTCAGGTGCTAGAGGAAGCTGATGGCGCATGTGCTAAATGGCTGGAACGAACACCGCATTCAGACTAGAAAGCATACGCAATGGACTAGAAATTTAAGTATCATTGAACCACCAAAACTTCTGATGTCATTAACCCGCGAGGATTTTCTTGGAGTTGTCCGTATACTCGACAGCCTCGATCTAAATACATAACCTTTGAAAGGGACAACTAGCAGAACTTGCCACGGATACAACCTCTTTCTTTCCGTTTACTTCCATCTTCTTATTTCTTTCACACTTAAATTAAATGACTTTACTCAAAGTAGAATCACCACGTAACTATTCCAGTTGCAAGTTTAATCACGGGGTAAAAAGGGGGGCAGACGATACTATCCCCGAATCGGCATCGTACTGTAAGCCCTCTACTGTACACCCCCACACCCCGCTCTAAAAGGACCGGCGCAATGCGCACATGTGTATTTTAGCTGAATCGAACGATTGTAGACCTTTTTATTTATAAATCATAATGCAGACTGCTATTAAGTGAGAGCATGGCACAGACTGTCGACACGCTGCTATGGCCGCGTGCATCTGCGCGTAATAAGGTAGGTATCTGCCAGGAAGTTTCGCTGAGTCAAGGCACCTATATCACCAGTACCCAGGTAGGTAGGTAGCAACACGCGTAGTGTTCGAAGCCTAGATTTCGGGATGAGCGCTGGAGATTCATTAGGCAGCATTCACGGCGCAGCTTTGCTGCATTTTCGGCGTTTGAACGCCGAATTTTGATTTATTCGCTCTTGTATAGTACGCGAAATGGCTTAGTGATCTTTCTCCTATGATCGGATAATGTTAATATAAATATAAGCAGCGACTGCTACAAATCACTTACTCATGTTGGAGCTCTCTCAGGGATCCATACAGACCGACCTGTAATTGACACGTTCCTTCCTGATGTCAACCACAACCACCAAGGCTACGATGCGCGCCTTGGGGGTTCGGAAATGGGGCAAAATTGACAAGCTTGAAGAGTTAGATGTGCCGGTCCCCTCAATCGTCGATTCGAATGATATCCTCATTCAAGTGAAAGCAGTTGGGCTCAACCAAGCAGATGCCGTGAAAGCATTGGGCCTTGCTAGATTGGTCGAGACGATGAGGTATTCATTCACCTTTCCCCTGAATTTGGAGTGTTGCCGGAATTAAGTGACTGATCTATACGAAGTTTGCCATTTATCATTGGGTTCGATTATGCGGGAATCGTTTCTGCAGTAGGGGATTCTGTCATCGATTTCTCCCCTGGAGATGCTGTCTATGGATTCAAGATGGGAGCCACATGTGCAGCCGAGTACTTACTCTTGTCATCAAGCTACAAATACTCGATCGCAAAGATACCAGGAAAGCTCTCATTTGAAGAAAGTGCATCTCTCCCGGTGGCTACTCACACGGCGCTGCGCGCAATCGACAAGGTCAACAACCAAATGCCAGGCGGTTTGAAGGGGAAAACGGTTCTGGTGACAGGTGGACTAGGCGGTATTGGTTCTATGGCATTGCAGCTTTTGAAGCCCGTTTTTGGAGCTGCTAAAGTCATCACCACGCTCTCTACCGGGAAGATCCCCCTCCTTTCGGGATTGTTGGGTGAAGGCTTGGTAGATCAGATCATAGACTATACCTCACAGGATGTGGTCGCCGAAGCCGGTCCTGGATCCGTGGACTTTGTACTGGACACCGTCTTTTCCTCTATGGCGTATCTTGCGGTTCTGAAGCCGGGTACCGGGGTTGTGTTGTCTGTCATGGGGAAGAGCGGAACGACGCTGGCTGAAGACTATCCAAGAGCACCCTGGTTGTTAAAGAAGCTGATGGATATCCTCGATGGGACGTATAAATGGAGAGCTTTGAGGTGGGGAGTCAGATATGAGCATGCGAATACCCAATTCTCGGAGGAAGACTCAGAGAGGATCGGTGGGTGGGTGAGGGAGGGGAAGCTGAAGCCTATTGTTGGCGAGGTATTTGGCATGGGGGACTTGGACCGTGTGAGGAAAGCGTTCAGTTTGGTCGCAACAGGCAAGGGCGCGGTGGGAAAGTATGTAGTCAAGATCTCCTGATGAACTTCACGGAAAATTAGTCTCCTCATAATCATCAAAAAATCCTCTGTTGGCCTTCCCAATCCATTTCCATTTTCCATGCTCCCTTTCTACCCGTATATCCTCTCCCGCTCGTCATTTTCCGGTTACACTTGAATAGTCACATTTAGGCTCTTTCCTATCCGGAAGCACATACTTTCTAATGTCTTCTTGCCATGAAAAATTGCAAGTGTTGGCGCTCGCGGTACAACCAAATTTTCTCGGCTTGCCGTTTTTCGCCGATAAATTCAAGTACGGGACAACAGCGCATTGTTTGCTTCCTAACCGTAGGCTGAAATAGAAGGCTACAAAGGTTTTCAAAGATTGGAACGGGAGATGCAAGATTGGGATTGTATTCTAATTGTCACATTCACATTTACAGAGGGGCGCTACTTTAAACGCTACTGTAAATATTCAGGGGTAATCAGTCGCTTAAGTTACAAACATTCTTACTTGTAAAATAGCATCTCTACCATCACTTCAAGATATCAGGATGATGCCAAATTTGAAATCGAAATTTGAAATGGTAGGCTGAAGTGAGATACTGAAGAGGTGGGTATA